>JAHBCN010015908.1:0-5000 GCA_019359885.1 Listronotus oregonensis
AAAAAAAAAACATTTTATTATTAAAAAAAAAATTAGGCAAATATACCAGGGGCCCACGGAGAAGAAGAAAAATAATGCAGTAAACTTTTATACAATTATAATGTTTTCTGGAAAAAGATTCAAAAATTAAAGTTATTTTCAAATTTCAAAAAAAACATTTTATTATTAAAAAAAAATAGGCAAATATACCAGGGCCCACGGTCCAAAAACGTCATTTTTATGCATATATGACAACCTTTCCCGACTTCCGGTTTAACCGGAAATTACTGGAAATTTTATTTTTTAAATGAGACACCCTACACTTGTTTTATTTTTCGGATTGTATAGATCATCTAATATTATTAATCGATTTTTATCTAAATTTGTTTTTAAATCAAACTTTAAATTTTCATTTATAGTGTTATAATCATCATAAAATCACTTCAAAGACTTTACTTACTTTCAAAAAAATATATACTAGTATCTGTTAAAACATGTTTGATAGAGGGCTCTAAACTTCATTATTTTAGTATTTTTATCCCATCTTAGAAACTGAAATATGAACATATCACTTTCATAGCATTACTAAATGCAGTATGTCTAAGCTTATTCAACCATGTAAAACACTACTACACTTTTCTTTATTTTCGCTTAAAATGGTTTGTTTTATTTTATAGGTAATAGTATATTATTTTATATAGAGGAAAAGTGGTATTTTTCATGGCGCGCTTATGTTTAACAGGCGAACGGAGCGAAGCTGGTAATAGAGAGTAAGCCATGAAAAATAACTTCCTCAAATAAAACATGCTGTTTCTTCTTAAAATGTCGACAAATTTATTCAAACACATCTTTTTTTAATAGTAATAATCATTAAAGATAAGTGGGTTCGCAAGGCGGCTTAGACCGGTGTCAGTGAATAGTTGCTATAGTGATGTAACATAAAGCTGTCAGTGGACACTGTCAACAATAATTTTTTTTTTTAAAAAGCAACCCCGATTACGTTTTAATTCCATATTAATAAGTAGCTATTGAGTAAGTATGTATATTTAATATTCAATCTAGTGATAAATCAGCATTTTAGTTTTGTTTTTATTTTAATAAATATTAAGTTGTTGACGCTTGTTTTGTTGTTTGTTTGTATCTATGTTGCTATGATAACACTTTTTTTCCGTTGGCGGAAAAGTGAAAAGTAAAGCTTCGGCGGAGGAAAAATGTAACTTCGCGGTCGCCTACAAGCCAAGTAATGACGGATTTACTGACGTTTGAAGAACAAAGATCTTTTTTGTACGAATCGGGTATACCACGTACGTTGTAATAAATCGTATTTGCTATGAAAAAAGTAGCTAGATAGGGTAAATTGCCATGGAAACAATTGGATTCGCTCCTATAAAAGTTTGACAGATAAAATGTTGGTCTGTGTGTGTGGATGTCCTATTTAAAAATCAAAATTTTTAGTCATTTCCAGTAAGACCGAAAGTCAAGAAAGCTTGTCAAAGATGCATAAAAATGACGTTTTATTAGAATATCAACTCTACCAACTTTCATTGATAACGATAAAGAAGTTATTGTCGTAGTGGATTATTTTATTTTAAAATACACTGCTCAAAAAAATTAAGGGAACACTTTTTCATAAACTTGTAAAATATTAGCTTGATGTTTTTCGACAAAAAGTTTGTATAGCCAAAACTGAAGGTATTTTAAAAATAAATAATTCATGTTAGATAAAATTTCTCGTAGCTTTTATAGTTTTTGATATATTGACGTTTTAAATTTTAAAAATAATCATTAACATCTTAAAAACTATAAGAGATAGAGAACAAATATTAAAATACAGCTTTTAAATTGTCTATATAAAAAGTTATACAAATATTTTTGATAGGATAAATATTAAAGAAGATATATTACATATATATTTGCCACTTTGTTTTTTGTACCTTTTTTAATTTGTAAGTTTTTTTCAGAATAAATGATTAATCAAATGACACATTCTTCAATTTATTGTGAGAAAATGTGTGTCATTTGAAATATGTTAGTTTGATCTGAATGTAAATAACACCTTAAAAGAAACAAATAAACTAAGAGGTGTTCCGTTAATTTTTTTGAGCAGTGTGTTATTTGCTCCCGTTTTCCGGTTATTGGTAGGTGCATTACTAGTCTTTTGTAACTAGCAGATTAACATAAAGAACACTTTTAAAAGTTATCGACGTATCGGTAACAAATCTGTCTTTTTTTCAAAAAAATGATGAGCAAACAAGACCAAGACCGGGCTAGTCTTGGTCTTGGTCTTGGTCTTCAAGTATGGTTTTGGGGCTTGGTCTTGCAAGCCCAAAAAAAAGGGCTTGGTCTTGGTCTTGGTCTTGGTCTTGGTCTTGTACCACCAGGTCTTGGGCTTGGTCTTGGTCTTTTTGCAAGAGTCTTGCTGGTCTTTTTTTTTTTTGGTAGTAATAATTTTAAAGTAAGCAATTTTAAAAAAAAATATATATTTTTTTAATACTTACAAATAAATAAAGATGGAGACTATATTTTTTGCTTTAAAATTTTAAAATATCCCCTTTTAACCCCATGTACATTTAAATTTTTTAAATTTTAAAAGGGGGGTATTTAAAATGTAGGGGTTTTTTATTTAAAGCGCTTCTTTTTTTTGTGATGGGAAAAAAATTTAAATTTTCTTTGAAGAAGCATATAAAATTACAATATTTAAATTTTGGGGGGCCCCCAAAAAAAAATTTTAATTTAAACCCCAAAAAAAGAAAAAAATTTTCCCTGAAAATGATTCTCATATGTAAACTTTGGGTTTTTTTAATTAAAAAAAAGGTATTTAAAAAGCTTTTCAGTTCAAATAATTTTTCTATGTTCAAATTTGCCGTACAAAAATTTGTACAAATACTTTATAAACATTCTGCATATACAAGGTGGCTCGATAGTGCGACAAAGATCGATATATCCGAAACCGTTCATAATTTAAAAAACTGAATATACAAAAATTATAAAAAAAAAGGGCGTAAAATGTAAAATTATTTTCTATTTCAGAATTTTTAAAACCCCCCTACCACTAAAAAAATTTTTCCCCTTATTTTTAGTTTTTTAACCTAAAAAAAAAAAAATTTTTTTAAAAAAAAAAGTGCTTCCCTGTATATTATGTTGGAAATTCTTAAACTGTCATATAGGTACAATGTTGACGGGGGGGGTTTTTTTTAAAAAATTTTTTTTCCCCGGTTTTTTGACAAAAATGACGTCATCATTATCCTTGACATTGACATCATTTGACTTTGGCATTGTTTTGATTTTTTTGTCTAAACCGGAAGTGAAATTTAAAATCCATTTTTTTTAAAAATTTTTCCCCTATAAAAATGGCAAATTTTTTTTTTATTAAACCATCCTTTTACATTTAAATTTTTTTTTTAAAAAGGGAAAAATCTAATGATGTTTTTTTTCTTACAGTGAAAAAAATAATGTTTTCCTTTTTTTTGGGGAAATTTTTTTTCCCCCAAAAAAAAGTGACACCCCCAAAAAATAAAAAATTTAAAAAAAAACAGGGGGAAGGGAAAAAGTAATTTTCAGCTTCTATAATTTTTTGTACTCTTAGTTTTCTTTGTCTAAACGGTTTTGGAGATATCGAGCTTTATCGGACCATTGAGTCACAATCTTATTTTTTAAAACAAGTTTAAATCTACTAGTTATCTTTTTTTGATAATTTTTTTAAAAAAAAAAACCCGTTACTCATAAAATAATCCCCTTTTTTAAAAGGGAGTTCCCCCAACCCCTTTTTTTTCGGGGCTGTATTTAAATATAAAAATTAAAAAATTATAATTTTAAAAAAAAAATGAAAAAAGGGGAAGGGGGCTTGCAGGTCGGTCTTGGTCTTGCGTAGTCTTGCACCCCTCGGTTTTGGGGTTTTGGGGCTTGGTCTTGCATCCCCAAAATTTTTTTGGGTTTTGGGGCTTGGTCTTGGTCTCGGTCTTGGTCTTGCTGAAAAACCAAGCCCCTCTCCTCATCACTATTTTCAAAATTTGACAAAAATTTAAAAACTATGTAAATTAAATAATAAATAAAATTACCATTATTTAAATTTGTCTTTCTTAATTAAATATATTCTAAAAAGTTTTTAATGTCATAAATGTAAAGAAAACAGCGTAAAATTTTATTAATTTAAAATAATGAATTATTGTTGTAGTCTAAAAATTTGAACCAATTAAAATATTTTTTTAACATATTTTATTTCTTTATTTACAACAATTAAATAAAATTTATACGCAGAAATATTAATAAAATATTAAAAATGTTTTGGAATAAAAAAAACGTTGCTAAAATAAATTAGTAAGCATAATGGCTGCATGCTACCTTAGCAAAGATGATTATGTTTATATTTATTGGTATTTTTAATACAAAAATTGAACTAGCTAATTGGCGCTTGTATGAAAAAAGTAAAATAGGTCAAAAAAGGTGAAAAATCAGTTAAGGAGTCATTCTGGTCCCGGCGCTCGAAAAAAAGCCAATATTCCCGATTTTCTTTCACACAAACTGTTATAGATATAAATATGAAGTTTATTGGGCTTAATAAATATACTTTTAAATTACACAAAAAACATCAAAAATATGTTTTTTTTATTTTTTTATATATAAAAAACAATGGATGCACAAAACATTCCATATTTCCATCGCTCTCAGACTTGGTTTTTCCTGTGTGTGGAGAGCACACCTGCGTTTGCGGCGAAAATGCTGATATTTATGGCCTACATGGGTTAAGGGGGAAAAACGCAGGGCGTTCTTCTAGACACAGTCAGATAAAAAAGACATTATCAAAAAAACTCTGATTTTATCTGAAAATCCTTCTGTATTAGAGCCTCTTGGAGTTTTTTGAAGCGATGGAAAACGGGAAAATGGAATGACCTTAATTCCCTGGAAATATGGAAAACAATTTTTTTTTGGGGCGCTACTTGCAGCCATACACTTGCAAAATCCTATCTGGACAAAACTTCAATTTTGTAGGTGCGGTCTCGTATTGCCGAGAATAAAAAACA
>JAHBCN010015908.1:10000-20284 GCA_019359885.1 Listronotus oregonensis
TTTGCTTAATTTTGCACACCTCCTATTTTGAGGTCATAGAATACAAATTTGAGTTTTTTTGGCGATTTTTCAACGTTTTTCCAAAAAAAAAAATACATTTTTTACTTTAATTTTACCTTCTCTGATTACATTTTGCTACATAAAAAAAAATAATAAAATTTTAGTCTTAACATAAATTAAAAAAGATGTAAAAGTAGAACGATAGACAATCCAAGTTACACCGACTTGCCAATTCACCACCGATCTTGCAATTTCAATATTAAATACTTTTATTCATACTATTATATTCACATGCATTGCTTCATCAAAAATATCCACTATATAAGGAACACGAAAGCTATGAGATCATCAGCTTGTAGAATCCAATAACTATTTCGGGTCTTTCGTGTTCCATATTTAGGATTTCCATATCGAGAATATTTTTGATCAAACATTGCGGGTCGAGCGAAGCAAGGTTCGCATACCTTATAAAAATGTCATAAAGAAAACTATTTCAACCTGGTAACAGGTCAACATTTTTAGAATTTCGAGTTGAATTCGGACGTAAACGTTTTACCTAATTTTTATTGAAAATTAAGGTTTTTCCTTACTTTTTAAGTGTTTTTTTTTAATATTAACATAGTATGAATTTTATAAATATGTTTTCGTGCAAATGGCAGAATTTAAAGGAATATGTCGTAAAATGGAATTAAACAATTCAATTATTATTATTTTTTAAATACTATAAGAGGCAGCCAAAAAAACAGCTTCTGATTCATGTTTAACAAACGAAAAGTAAAAAGTGTGCAAAAAATACCGAAAAAATCGCATTTTCTAATATCCGAATAATTACTAATATTGATTTTTTTCCTTTTAAAACTCTGAATACCGTACGCGAAAAAACTTTTGTTAAAGTTGCACATATCTCTGCAGCATCTAAAGTGGTTAGTTCTGGATTTCGTTCCCGAATCCCATGGTAAACATTTTTAACCATTATTCGTTCTTTTAACGTTAACTGAGTTTTTTTGTAGGCGGATAACTAGTTAAAGGTTGGTTAATATTCATAGTTTACAGAATTAAAAGCACTTAACAACACTAAATCTTTATATACAATTATGTACACTAAATAAGATAAACTATTATAAAATTGGCACAAAACAATATCTATATACTACAATTATTAGAAATTTATAATATTTAGAAAATACCCTGTATAGCAATTAAAATTTAAACTTACAAAATCAGCCCATAATCAATAATAACTAAATAAAATCATCGAACAGCACGAAAACCCTGTCGATACGCTTATTTTCAAGTCTCTTCAAGTTGTAAACTAAGGAATGTGTGTTGCCACTTTTATTGTCTTCTCGATAACACTGATTTCAATACATATTGGCGTGCTATTTTAAGTGCGATCGCTGGCTGGTAACTTATTTTCGCGAATTATGACAACGTGGCGATAAAACTTTTGGCCGGTTCACTGTTATTTGAGCGGAAAAGTATATAATACAGATTTTATATCAGGAATGACCCGTGGAATCCAAATTTAAAAAAATATACAGGGTGTTGCATTAAAATTTCTGAAGTAATATTATTAAAAAAGTCAATTTTTGCAGCACTTCCGGTAAAGCTGGAAGTAGTTTTATTATGACCTCCACAGACAGGGTCTTTAGGAAGAATTAAATTAACATTTATTTCTTTTCCGATAAAACTGCATAATAAGCCGTCGTTTGGACATCTTTAATCGCCATTTTCTTAAAAACAAGCAGAGATGGGTATAGGATATAATATAGATCTTATATCAGAAATGATCAGTAGAATCCAAATTCCGAAAAATATATAGGGTGTTCCATTAAAAAAATCAAAATTGATGTCGTTTCCGGTTAAACCGGAAGTGATAGACACACGCTATAAAAAAAAATTTTTTTAAAAAAAAAAAATTTTTAAAAAAAAAAAAAGGGAAAAAAACCTTTTTTTTAAAAAAAAAAAATTTAAAATTTTAAATTTTTTTTCCCCCCTTTAATAAAAAAAAAGAACCCAAAACCCCAAAAAATTTTTTAATTTTTAAAGGGGAAAAAAATTTTGGGCCCAAATTTTTAAAAAAGGGGGAAATAAAAGGGGCCTTTTTTGGGCCCCGGCGGAAATTTTTTCCCCCCCCTTTTCCCCCAAAAAAAGGGGGAGGGAAAAAAACCCCCAAAAAAAAAAAGGTTTAAATTTTTAAAACCCCCGGGGGGGGGGGCCCGGTTTTAAAAAAAAAAAAATTTAAATTTTTTGGGGGGTTTTTTTTAAAAAAAAAAAATAAAAAAAAAAAAAGGGAAAAAAAAAATATTTTTTTTAAAAAAAAAATTTTTAACCCGGGGGCCCCAAAAAATTTTTTTAAAATTAAAAAAAACCCCCCCAAAAATTTTTTTTTTTTTAAAAAAAAATTTTTCCAAAAATTTTTTTTAAAAAAACCCCCAAAACAAAAAATTTTTTTGGGAAAACCTTTTCAAAGGCCCCCTTTTTTGGGAAAAAAAATTTAAAAAAAATTTTTTTTGGGGAAAAAAAAAAAAAGGGGGAAAAAGGCGTTTTTTCCCCCCCCCCCAAAAAATTTTTTTGGGGGGGGGAAAAAAAAAAACCCCCAAAATTTTAAAAATTTTAAAAAAACCAAAGGGCCCAAAAAATTTTTGGTTTTAAAACCCGGGAAAGGCCCCTTTTTTAAAAAAAACCCCCCTTTTTAATTTTTTTGGGGGGGGGGGGAAAAAAAAGGGTTTTAAAAAGGGGGGTTAAGGGGGTTTTTTTAAAAAAAAGGTTTTGGGGAAACCCAAAATTTGGGGGGGGGGGTTTTTTTTTTGAAACCCCCCAAATTTTTTTAAAAAATTTTTTTTCCCCCCCAAAAAAACCCCTTAAAAACCCCCCCCCCCAAAATTTTTTCCCCCCCTTTTTTAAAAAAACCCCAAAAAAAAAAAGGGGGGCCCCCTTTTTTTTTTTTTAAAACCCGAATCCGACCTGAGTTTGAATACCATGGTTGAAATCCATCTTCCATCCTTAAAATTTTTGGGTTTTTTAAATTTTAACCCAAAATTTAATGACCCTTTTTAAAAAAGGGCCAAAACCAAACCCCCAGGGGGGGGTGGTAAAAACGAGTTTTGCAGCCGGGAAACCAAAAGGTGGTTTTTCTTATGTACTTTTCCCAAAGCTAAAACCAAATTTTGATCCTTTTTCCCCCCGAAATTAATTTTTTAACCCTACCCCAAGGGGGGTTTAAATTAATTTTTGGAGGGAAAACTTTTTTGGACCAACCTTTTAAATTGGGTTCTTTTTCCCCCTTTAAAAGTTTAAGGGGAAAAAACCAAAATAAAAGGGCGATTTTTACCCGGTGCAAAAATTTTAATTTTTTAAAAAACCCCTTTTATTAAAAAAGGGGTTTTTTTCCCAAAGGGTAAAATTTTAGTAGGGAAAAACTTTTTAAAACTAATTCGGGTCTAGCATTGAAAAGTACATTGTAATGCCATGGTTGGTCATCTGGAATCCAAAGAAAACCCCATTTTCCCTTTTTTCCAATTCCTTTTCCGAGGACGGATTTGAATTCGGCGTTGAAAAATTTAGGGGAATATCAAATCATAGCGCAAAATTTTCGCGAGTAAGATAGATTTTAAGAGGTTACATGCTTACATTCAAAAAATCGCCTTTTTTCAACAATTTATTTTTCATGTAAAAAAATGAAATTTTTAACTCAAATTCTGTACTGTCATAAAAAAATACATTTGACAAAGAATTTCTGAAATTTTTGTCAAAAAATATTAAAAACTCTACCATGGTGACGTTTTTTTTTCCGGGACCCCCCGGGAAAAAAAAGGGGGTTCTTTCAAAAAACTTTACAAGATCATCTAAAGTGAAAAAAAAACCTCTGCGAATCCGCTAGTAGTTGCCCTTAGAGAGTAAAAGAAATGGACAAGAAGGACAAACTAGCAATAGACGAGCAGATGCTACGGCATACCTGCGGCTGCGGTGCGCTTAGCCTAGCTGGCCTCGAGCGCTCGACTTCTGAAGGGCCCCAAAGTATTACTCGGATTGATTCAAAAATTTTGGACAATATTCTAGAGATGTTATAGAATTTAATAAGATAATAAAAAAATCGATTTTATGAAACCGTGAAACCCATGTAACCCCTTAACGCTAACAGACAAATTCTAAAAAATTACAAAAAATTAACCATGACAGGTATCGATTTGCAATTGCTTAGGTCGAAACTTTAAATGACGCAAGTTTTGTTTTCAGGCTACTTTATGTCATAGGTACCTTGAGTATATTAGTTTGTAGAAATTTTCGGTGTGACCTACGTATCTCTTTTGTTTTACTTCAAATCGTGTTCCTACGTATTCTTCCGAGTTCTATGGAAAAAAATACACGAGACAACTATTTTACATTTTTTTCTAAATACAAGAAAAGCACAAATAAGATTCTGTCCGGTTCTTGTTGGATGACGCTGTACCTGGTACTTAAACGTAACACTTAAAAGATGAAAACGTTAGGCCTACGAAAAAAAAACTTTTTAACTGATAAAATTTTATAATTCAATCTGTAAATGTATATGTGAGGGCCTATCGGTCCGCTCTTTTTTAATATACTATGTTACGTTTGGAAATGCCGTAAAATATTAGGTTTTTCCTCCATGTTTTATTGGTTACTGTTTGTAAGGTTCATTTGAAAAGGCACGCTTTAAAATCAGAAAAATAATTGTTCTAATGTCAGTTCAAATTACAATTATGTATATGTACAGGGTGTCCGGGAAAATATGGGCAATTTTCCTAATATAAAAAAAACGTGAAATGAATATTACAAATTTATATAAACTTTTTTCGTATAGGCAAGCAAAAGACCTTTTAACAATCGGATAAAAGATAAAGTTCTCTCTTGCTCAAATGGCAGTTAAGCTTTCAGGTCCTTTGCCAAAAATATTAGTCAAAACTTTTGCAAAAATTCTTTTCCACCCCTATTCTCTGAAGATGGAATTGTCTCTACCTCCAAAGAAAAAGCCGAACTATTTGCCAAACAATTTGCTGCCAATTCTACGCTTGACCCTCCTATTAATCTTCCTCTTCCAACAGTAAGTTGTCCCTGTTTCTTATAAAATGTCCGATATAATTTTTAAAGTCAAACAGATCAAGCGTATTCTTTCTTCTCTTAATACTAAAAAATCGTCTGGACTGAAAGGCATACCAGCAATCGTATTTAAAAAATGTGCTCCCGAGCTTGCACCCATCCTAACTCGCCTCTTTCGAATCTCTTACGACACGGGCATTTTCCCGGAGAGTTGGAAAGCTGCACGTGTGCAACCTGTCCCCAAAAAAGGATCTAAAACTCTCCCTTCTAACTATAGACCCATATCTCTTCTTTCAGTTGTTTGCAAAGTAATGGAAAAATTCATTAATTCCCAAATCTTAAAGTATCTGGAAAACATAAGATCTTACATGATAGACAGTATGGATTCCATCACAGTAGATCTATAGCTGATCTTCTTTCCTTTGTCTCACACAACTGAAACAAGTCCCTTGAGTTTCTTGGTGAATCCCAGATCGTTGCTCTTGACATATCCAAAGCCATGATGGGCTTCTTAACAAACTTCCTTTTTACGGTTTTCCACCTAAACTTTGCTCTTGGCTTTCCAGTTTTCTTTCTAATCGACATATATCAGTTACTGTAGATGGTCATTTTTCCAGCTTCTACCAAATTAATGCTGGAGTGCCCCAGGGCTCAGTGCTGACACGCACGCTGTTTCTTCTACACATAAACGATCTTTTCTCTTCCAAAATCAATCCCATTCATAGTTTTGCTAACGATAGTACCCTCCACTCTAGTATTTAATTTCTTAAGCCACCATGTAATTCTGATTTGGAAACCAAGCGCAGATCAATGCAGATTTCTTTCACAAGACCTCAAACTTATCTTGGATTTGGGCGCCAAAAATTCTTGTTCAGTTTAATGCCTCAAAAACACAGTCATGTTCGCTGTCGCGAAAAAAGTTTGCCAATGCTCATCCCTTACATATAAGCGGCCAAGTTCTGCAGAACAAAGAGTCGTTTAATCTTGCCGGCGTTACTTTTGAGAATAACCTCAACTTTCGAGCCAGAAAATATTTATCTTCTTCTACTCTGTACACTCTGTATGTATCCCAAATTAGACCCCATTTTAGAATATTGTTCTCATGTCTGGGGAATGGCGTCCCCCACAACACTTAGCATTCTGGACTCCATTCAGAGAAGAGCCGTTCGTCCTATTAATGATCCAACGCTTACAGAAAGGCTTCCTCTTCTTGCCCACCGTCGAGCTGAAGGGGATCTGTCGCTCTTCTATAGATATTTTCACGGCTTCTGCTCGGAGGAATTGGCCAGTATAATTCCTTCTCTGGCAGCTCCCAACAGAGCAACACGTAGTGCAAATTTTATGCATCCTTTTCAGTTCAGTTAGAGAGGCCCCGAACTCCCTCTTACCACACTTAAGACACCCACGGTACGTTAGTACTTAGGCATCAGCCATCGTGGACTGTCCAAGATAAAAAAAAATAGGCCTTTTCTTGTGATATATTGGCTCTCAAAAAACTTCAATTAGTCTGGTTAACATGTACCTTTTTGGATGTATTTTTGTATACTCTCCGAAAATTACGATCAAGGTGTCATTCGATTCGGAATATTATGTAAAGAGTTTAAGGAAAAGTCCCAAAAGGGGCTGATGAAAACTGCAAAAGTTATAAACAATTACAAAAAGTAAGGCGTTTGCTTTTTGTAATATCTTGAAAACTATCAAAGATATACAAAATTTAAAAAAAAATCTGAAAAGGGGAGGAAATTTCCTAAAAAAGTCGTACCTCCCTGAATCGTATAAGGGTAAGACTTTTTTAGAAAATTTCCTTCTCTTTTTAGATCTTTTTTCAAATTTTGAATATCTTTGATAGTTTTCGAGATATTAAAAAAACAAATCCCTACTTTTTTAAAAATTGTTTATAACTTTTGCAATTTTCATCGGCCTCTTTTGGGACTTTTTCTTAAACTTTTTCTTAAACCTTGATCGTAATTTTTGGAGAATATACAAAAATTTTATTCAACAAGGTACAAGTTGGCCAGACTAAATGGAATCAAGTGTTCTAGACATAATTATTGAACCACGGTATATATATATATATATATATATATATATATATATATTATATATATATATATATATATATATATATATATATTTTTAATGAGATGTAATACCAAGAAAGACTCTTCAATACATTATGATTATAATAACTAAAAATATTTTACCATATTTTCTCTGTTTACCAGCTACAAATTTGTCTTAGCACCCTTTCAAATTAAGCTTAAGAAGAGTAGGTTTTGATGTTGCATAGGATATATTAATGGTATACTCGATACCCTAAAGCAAAAATTGTGTTTTACTTATGCAAATTTACCAAAGATATTTTTAAATTTATTTCTGTTGCTTTTAATGTAATTTTAGTAGAAATATTGATTTAATATACAGTGTGTCCCAAATTGGTGGGGAATGTATGGGGATCTTGGAAACCACGATAGATAGAAAATCGGTTAAATGGGGAAAGTTTTAGCTGTGTTAGTAAGCTAATCCCGTTTACTACATGGTTTTTATCTACTCAGGTTTTTGGGAGATTTTGAAAAAACCTGAAACATGCATTTTCGAAAATCGGCCATATTTTTTTTATAAGTTAAAATTTTTCAAATCTGTAAAAACTTCTTCAAAACAACTTTTTTTGTAGAATATGACCAAGTACTCAATTTTTATTTTCTACCTTTCGGGTTTTTAGAATCATCATCAACTTTACTTTTTCATATGGGCGACGTATTGGATTTTTACGCAGCCAAATAGTGCTTTTTATTCTGATTTCAACAATGTATAACATGTTATAGTTTAGGAGTTTATAACCTCATTTATTTTAAAAAACAAATATTTTCTCAGTTGGCCTTAATTACGGCGAATGTCATCTAGCGTCATTGGCAGCAGAAGAAATTGTTAATATAGCTGCGCAAACGTATTTCGACAATTTTCCTGAAAAACAGCATCCTACACTAATATACTTTTGAAAACTGGTTACAAATTTGCTTGAATTCGGAAGTTTTAAAAAACCACGACCTAAGAAGTACGTTGAAGAAAATCGACAACGAGATGCTGCAGTTAACCAACATTTTAAAGAAAATCCAACATCTTCAGCCAGGGATGTTGATAGAGAATTTCACATACCTAAGTCAACCATTCATAAGGAAGTTAGGACCATTTAAAAAAAAATATCGTTAATATGTTGAGAAAAATGGACAACATTTTGAATTTTAAGTCGTTATTTTACATCTTCATTTTGGTGGGAATCTTAGTTTAGCCGCTTTTCCATGTGTTTGTTTTCACTTGTTTCAATTAACTTGTTAGGTGTAATTTTGTTGTAACACGGTGTTAACGTTATAGCTATGTTTGCGAACCCATTTCTGTAAAATGTCTGTCTAGCTTATCTATTTTGCCAATTACTAATATTTTATTATTTACAAAAAATGACGTTCGCCGGAATCAGGGCCAACTGAGAAAATATTTGTTTTTTCAAATAATTGAGGTTATAAACTCTTAAATTATAACATGTTATACATTGTTGAAACCAGAATAAAAAGCACTATTTGGCTACACGAAAATCCAATATGGCGTCCATATGAAAAAATAAAGTTTATGATGATTCTAAAAACTCGAAAAGTAGAAAATAAAAATTGACTACTCGGTCATATTCTACAAAAAAGGTTGCTTTGAAGAAGTTTTTACAGATTTGAAAAATTTTCACTTATAAAAATATGGCCGATTTTCGAAAATGCATGTTTCAGGTTTTTTCAAAATTTCTTAAAAACCTGAATAGATAAAACCATGTAGTGAACAAGATTAACTTACTTACATAATTGTCCAAAACTTTCCCCATTTAACCGATGTTCTATCTATCGTGGTTTCCAAGATCCCCATACATTCCCCACCAATTTGGGACACACTGTATAGGGTTACAATATTTTTTAATAAATTGTAAATAAATGTAGATCTTATTTGAATAAATATATAATAGAACCACAATAAGCTAAAGCTCAAGGAAAAGGGTACAAATTTTAAGTTATCTATTTTTTAGTTATCCACAGTTAAAGTTAGCAAGGTTTAAAAAATTCAAATGTTGTTTTAACAGGTTTAGTTAGCGTATTCAATTTTCGTTTCATTTTGCGTTCCTTTATTATCTTTCAATTTTATACGTGTATGAATGAGTTATTTTAGTGAAAGACTGAATTTTAAAGCAGTAAAGTTTCAAGGAAAACCTTTTGTTTGTATACCTATTTACAATAGGTTTGTTCCAACAAGCATCCGGTATCGTTTTGAAACCGTTTTTGAATTGTTTTTTGGTGGGCTTCGACGCATGCGCGGACTTAAAATAGTTTCGTGACGGTACAAAAGCGGACGTTGGATCGCTTTGCGGATCGTTTTCGGGACTCTTAAATCAAAAGGTCAAATGACTTTGAGTTTTTTGTTTTGAAAATATAACCCTACTTTTCTGCTTATTATTTTTATGATTAAAGTTAGCAAATATCACGTATAATATCGTCACTCATCTTAAAAGATAATTAAATTCAATGATGGACTTAGGAGGTGTAAAAATTAATACTCTTGAATGATTAAACAAGCAATAAAATACGAAATGCTAAAGCACGATGCACGCTGGTCGCTAAATAACAGTAAACATATAAAGATGAAAGATAAAACAGCTATTAAAAATCAAAAATCCAGTGCCAAGATGCTCAATGCGCAAGTCACCCCAAACAGTTTTTAATTTGGGCCATGTATCGGAATTACCGTTATGAAACCGTAACATAAACGATCTCAAGTTATGTTGGTACACAAACAGGATCGTCCGATAACCGTCATGTCTTTGTTGGAATGCACTTTAATCACTGCGCATGAGCGTGATCGTTCGGTGACTGTTTTTCGACGTGTTGGAACAAACCTGATGAGTCACTGATAAATACTTGAAGTTATGGAGGTCTCCAAGGGTACTACTTTAAGTTATCAAGGGCCAATGGTAAAATTCTTTGTTTTAGTTATAGAGGCTTTGAACTTTAAGTAACGGAGGTTTTCCGCATTGAAGGGTAGGGAACTCATTTTTTTTTAAGTTGCCGAGGTTTTTGTGTTATCGAGATTTGACTTATTGAGGTTGTACTGTATTACCCATTTTCGTTCTTATTTGTGGTTTAACCTTTCAAAGTTTGCTTTTTCTTGTCACTTAGTTTACATCCAAAA
>JAHBCN010015909.1:0-20296 GCA_019359885.1 Listronotus oregonensis
TGATCACGAATCTAAAACGTTTCGTTTTCGAAATATCCATCATCAAACTTGAAAATCAAACTAACCTTATTTTCCCCATATTCCCCTTTTTTTGCACGCCATTGTTGATTTTAACACTTAATTAGCACAACATATTTTATAAACTCCTTTAAAAAACTTGTTTTTATATTTATTTGACACGTTTTTTCAATAATATTTCGAAGTTTCAGTTTCAAATGCCGCAGCCATGTTTGCTGAAAAAACCCCTAGTGTGTACATGGTTGCGGCGTTTGAAAGTAAAGTTTGCAGTTATATGGAAAAAAATCTGTAAAATAAATATAAAAACAAGATTTAAAAGGGTTTTAAAGTATTAATTTGTGTAAAATGAAGAATTTTTGCAAAAAGTGTAATGGTTGGTTTGATATTCAAGTTTGATGATGGATTTCTTGAAAACGATACATTTCCGACTAAAAATTGTTTTGATTTTATCATCGCTTTAAAAAAACCCGTATACAAAGTTTGGTATACAGACAATTACCATCTTTTTAATTAAGATGTAAGCTTTTAAAAATGAAGCAAACCTATATCCTGGTTACGCCAATGGTCGTGATTAAAAAAAAAAAATGACTAGAAACGAATTATAACAAAATCTTATTATAATCCGAATGTGTTTTTCAGTGATACTTTGTGATATTTATTTTTTTTTTTTAATTTTATTTATTCTCTTATAATTCTTAACGTCATATTTATGTTAACCCTTTTCTTCATATTTTAGCTAGATTTTTATTATTTCTTATTAAAGTACATAGTGGTTTGATAAATTATAATATTTTTCATTTATTTATTTAATTCCCAACCAACCATACAGTTTATTACAAAGAATATAACATTAAAAAAATAACAATATATAACTTTAACAAGAACTCATTATAAAATATTCTTGTTGATGTTTAAATTGACATTTTCTTTTTGCAGCTCTTACTACGTTCTCAGGTTTTTAATTTGCTATTTATTGTCTTTAGTTATTCTTTTATTCATAACTGACAGAACAGAGTATATATATACATATATATATATATATTATATATATATATAATTTTATATATATATATATATATATATATATATATATATATATATATATATATATATATATATATATATATATATATATATATATATATATATATATATATATATATATATATATATATATATATATATATATATATATATATCTTATACACATTTTATTTAAATAAATTTTGCGATGTTTTCGAATTAATTATTTTTCTAGAGCAAAAATTACAAGCACAGAAAGTTACTCTCGAAAATGTCATAACCTTATCCATATTTTTTTTTTTCTATTTTTGTGGTATGTTGCCATATTTTTCATATTTTTTTTGCAAAAAGTTATGAAGTTTGTGACCGAGTGGAGTAAAGTTTAATGGAAAGCAAGAGCAAGAAAAATCAATTTTGGTGTTTTTTTAATTAATTTAAAGAACTCTGTGCCTTAGTCCCACGTGACTAAAAATCTGCTTTTTCTTGACTCTCATCTCGGAAAGCATTTAATGAATACTTTCTTTTAGATAATTAAGCATATTTTGAGATTTTTTTGCTTGAAAACACATTTTTGTGGAGTTGTGTTAGAAACATATTGCTCACAAAGGCCTTTACCAATTGTTTTTCTAATAAGAATTGCACAGTCATAAGTCAGGCCTTCAGAGAGGATTATCTATTCTTATTTCATTTTATTTTCTCTAATTTTGGGCGTTCGAGTTGCACTATGCCACCAAATGTTGTTGTGGAGGAGAATGACATTACGAATTGGTTAGTCAGGCGTCTTAATAGAAATCCACAACAGTGCTGCATCTATCTATTTATAATCCAAAAACTTTTATATATTTCTGTACCAGCCGATAATAAATGTTCCCTCCTATACAACACGTTACATTTTTGTTTGTTATTTGAAACAATGAACTTGAAAGGGGTTCCTTTAATGGCCCATTATTCATGTGCTATCACCATATCCTTTTTAATTTGTATTTTGGGATTTCTTTCTTTTGGCACTAAAATTATTTGACCTATTTTTAGAATGCATAAAATAAATTTTCTTGATCTTACAATAATAAGGAATAATAAACAACAAAAACTAAAACTTCACAAAAAGTAAAGCAGAAATTAATAAAACCACTACACCGAAAACACCATTTATAGGGTTATAAATCAAAAGAACCTACTTATTTCACAACAAATTAAAAAAAGACATCAAAGGAAAACAAATATATTGCTTTGCTTTATATTGATGATCTATCACAAAAAATAAAACATATTTTTTTAAAATATAATATTGTTGTTTGCCATAAAGCACATAATTTAATAAACTCGTTATTTACACCTTTAAAAAGTCCAATACCAAAGGAAAAAAGTCTAACCTAATTTACTCTATTCCATGCCCAAATTGTTCTAAAAAATATACTAGAACGACGACAGAATACTTAGAAAATAGAGTATACGGACACAAATATACCAAAAATGCTTCAACTCCCCTTTATAAACATGAATCCTAAACCAAGCATGAATTTAATTTTAACGAAACTGAAATACTGCCAAAAGACTCTAATTACAAAAAACTTATAACCAAAGAAATAATTAAAATTAAAAGAGAAAAAGAATCCCTCAACGACAAAAAAGATATTAGCTATCTCAGTCAAATCTATTTCAACTTAATAAATTTAATTTCAAATATCCCTATGCAAATATCCAAATACTAATACACGTAACAAACTCTATGGACGACGTTTTAAAACAATAAACACTTCCTTGTATACAACATGCCTAAAAACACATATGTAAATAGCAAGACTTTATCTGCTCTCGTTTCTTTTATAAGAAAAAAATATCAATAAAATAAAAAAATAAATCCAAAATAAGCCGCGTTTACACCAAAGTCTTTCACTAAGTTTTCCACAAGTTGCGGCAATTTGTTGCATTTTTTAAAAAATACAGCAAATTTTTCTGTATTCCACTTGTGAAAAGACAAATCTTCTACTAAATCTTGGTTTCCCGCGGAGTGTCGGTAAAGATCAAAGAAAGTTGACACCTAAAAGTGAAAGATTGTTGCTGCGCGCTTAGCGCAAGCAACTTGTAGAAAACTAGTGAACTAGAGAACTACTGCCTATACCTTTCGCCCCAATTCTTTGGCAACAAGTTTTCCATCATTATAATAATATAAATCTCTTTATCACATTTCTTCGTACACGCAGCTAAAATGACATAAATTCATATTTTTTTGTTATGCAGGTATCCAAAAATGAAACTAGAAAAAATCAAACTCAAGTGACCCAACAACAATGCGATTTCGATATCCACAGACAATCTTGTGTTTCAGTTTTATCATCCAAGTGACTTACGCCTATCCAAAAAATGATTATCTCAAAAACAGCCAGAGAACTAATCCGAAAAAGTACTATCAGACTAGCGCAATCGCTAGCACCGGTAGAACTATCGATAATAGTAACGTAAAATTAAGGCATTCTTCATCAAAATTCCCACATTTCGACAAACTAAAAACTAGAATAGCGAGTTTAGATAGTGATTCTGGTGCGAATAGTGTGCGCTCTCGCACTACTAGTGACTCACATACGAGTAAAAATCGGTATAGTGATTATAAGTTTTTCAATAGTGACGGTAGATGGGGTTCTAGTGATCCTTATCCGAAATTAAGGCATGGATGGTCAAACAGAGCGAAAACTACGACAACTACCACTACAGCAAGTCCTGATGATGATTTGTTCGATACGTATGGGGACATGGAGGAGGATTATGATAATGAAAAAATGGTGAGTGATTTAAATTTTTTTCACACACATAATAGGGTATGTAATTTTTTAGAACTAATACTCTAGTCGAGAAATGTGTTCCCTGCGAAAAATAGTTAGAAGGCTTCGAAAAATATGAGCGAAGGCTAATTTGACGCAGAATACAAATCTAAGAAAGGGGTTTTGAGGTTTTTTCTGCCACGTAGTAGACGAGTACATCAGACTAAATATATTTTTAGGGTATTAAATATAAATTGAAAAAATTTAAAAATGTGGTGGTTTCACAACACCTGAAAGAATTTACTCCCGTTAAAAATTTACCTTTAAGTTAATTTTTTAACAAGTTAGACAATTGTTAATAAATTTAATATTATGTATGTTTTTTTATAAACCATTATTGACACAGGTTACTTTGGTAACAAAGAAAATAAAAGACGGTTGGTTAAATTACACAAAAATATATTTGTTACAAAATTTCATAGATTTTTAAATATGTTTAGTTTTTGGCACTCTTTATTACCAGATTGGATTTTGAATTCTCTTACGAACTCTCGTGTACAATGATAAAAAAATATGATTTTGGAAAATTTGGACATGGATGAATATACTTTGTTTAAGAAAAGAGTTATATCCCAAATTGTTTTGAGAACAGTAACTATTAAAGTTTGTCACAAAAATATCTTCTAAAGATTTCAAATAATTCGAAAATATTTTTGGGGGTACTTTTAGGCCTCCAAATAAGGTTTGTTTACCTTCATAGGCCTTTAGTTCGCAAAACAATGTAGATTTTTCACTTTCAGAAGAATTACAATAGTTAACACAAAAGGCACAAGTGTGTTTTGAAAGACATTTTTTCAAAAAGTATCCAACAACATAACCCAGAGCATTGCCCTCTTCAGTTTCTAAGTTTCTATAATCGGTAGTTTGTAGTTTTAAAATGGAGTGAATATTTTTTCCCTGTTTTTCTGTTAAAAATAATCCTTCTTTTAAAAGGTTAGGGGTTATCGTTAATAAAATATCGGAAGCTTCTTCTGATTTGTTTCCACCTTGTGCTCTACAGAACTGAATGGCTGTTGGATTTCTTGCATTTCCACAAGCATAGTTTGACCGAAATAATTTTAAACAGTCCTAATTTTGTTGTAATTGTTTCCATAACTGTAAAATTAATGAAATAGTTAGTCTCCATCCATTTATAAACTTAATTGTATTAGTAACATTTTTGTTATTTCTGTCCAAAACTTTTAAATTTAAACATATTGTCCATTTTCTTTAAAAATGTAATCTGTTCTAGAGTACTTATAAAAGCTTGACATGTTTTTAAGTTACTAGAATTTAATAAGTCGAATGGTTTATTAATTTCTTCAATAAAGTTAGCAGTTATCTTGGCCTCTTGCGGTAGCTTTTCAAAATCTATATAGGTATGCAAAGCAACTGCAACCGAATGGCTAAATATCTGAGTTGCTAGTTAACTTTCATTTTTTATTTAATTATTTGGGTTTAGGTGTTCATCTGTAAGTTTTGGTGCTAACCTATATTGTTTAAGTTTGTCAAGAAGACAGCACAATAGCACAAGAAAAACTACGCTTAGCCATCTTAACCAAATAGATTTTTAAATAGTATATAACGTAAATCGTGCAAAAACGCTTCCTATAATATAAATTCACCACTCCATCAGGACCGAAGACTCTGCACAAACTAAATCACTGCTAAGCAGTGAGGTTGCTGCATGGACACAATGAATACAAGGTAGGATCTTGCGCATGACGTTTGTCACGTGATAGCCGGGTAATTACGTAGTAATGTGACTAAAAGGATTTTTTCGCGACATACCGTTTTTACCGAACTCAAGGACTAGAATTAACGCAACGCCAGTTTGTAGGCAAGGTGTGTGATCTGTTTGTTTTTGTTTTGGAAAAACGTTAACAAATTGCCAAATCTCAAAAACCAAAACCAGGAAGTTACCTTAAAAATGTAATAAAATTATTCAAAAATGTTGGTTTTTGTGTTAATATAGGCAACATTAATTTGAATATAAACATTTATTAACATGACAGTTCCCAGCACCGGTAACAAGGTTGATTTGGACAGCTGCTGCATTCGTTTAATAAAAAATTATAGTAAATCAGGTGTTATACGGCACTTCGATGTCATTTTATCTCTTTCTAGTAGGTTGTATTATTCAATAACACGTTCTGTAAACTGACTTGATCAACAGCAATCGAATTAAGCATCTAAAGTAAATGTCATATCTGTCTGTCACTTCAGATAATAAACAAAAATAGTTTTCCGGCTTTAAAAATATATTTTTTAACAATAAAGAATCATCGGTTTATAAAAATGTAAATTATGGTGCAATACCATAAACATTTAAGAAGTTATTATTTCCGGAGTGTTGTTATTCAGTGTGTTTCATCAATGTTGCCGGTGCAGTGTGTTTACAAGAACTATCCCTCCTTGCCCCCTGAATATATTAATGCCAAACAAGATTTGTTTACTTTATTTCTATTCAAGAATTCGTTGATTCTAACCGTGCTTAACCCGCATATCCTCACAAAAACGAAACGGTTTACGTATGTCACGCGTGTGTCAATTTACCTATTAATCGTTTAATACGCTTTTTGAGTTTAAATCCAAATGTAAGGTCTTTAGAGAGTCAAGTAATAAGTCAAAAAGATAAGATAAAAACCAAACTTTCCATTCAATAAGATAGTAGCTGTTTCCAAGTCAACTTTAACAAGTAAATATTTTCCTCTATGATTTAAATATAATTGTACCTATTCATTCATTAGGAAATTAACTAATCAAATCGAAAAATTTGCAATCCAAATAGTCACATAACAATTGAAATGACGTAATATGCCATCATAACACCTTCTCCTACGTTACCGGTTCTCGCCAAAATTTGTGTTAAATTGAGTTGAAGCCGTATGTTTATAGTGGTATTTTTATTAATTTGTTTAGCGTTTTACTTTGCTTTTCGGTAGTTTTGTGACTCTAAAACTAGTTGAAGTTTAAGATAATTTGTTATATTAAAAGCCCATATCTTTAAAATAAGCCTAATATTTAAAAATGGCAAAAAATTCACAAAGATTGCAGGCTTTCTATTTAAATTTTGGCACGAAGTCACATTGCTACGTCATTGCGCAAAGCGAACCGATTTTGGATCGCTGGTGATCCTACCTTGTATTCATTGTGCCATGAGGTTGCTGGGTAGCCGATGGGTGAGGGATCGATGCAGGCAGGAGGGAAATTTTACGCACCACGCTTGAGTGAGCAGACTTTATATACTTGGACGGTGGTCAACCTAACAGCTCTGTTAATGTATTTCCTCTTCTTTTTGCACAAAATTTGTAATTTGTGTAAAAAGAAGGGAAAATGCAGCATATGTGCGGTTAGTTTGATTTTCAAGTTTGATGATAAATATCTCGAAAACGAAACATTGCCGAAAAAGAATGACTTCAGATTCGTGGTAAGCGATCCGAAAAACCCCTGATGCAAAAAATCATCAAAATTTGATATTCTTATTTCATGATATCCAAGAATGAGACATTGCCGAAAAAATTGACTTCAAATTCGTAATCAAAGCCATTTGTTAGGTTCTAATCAAAGAAGTTTAAAGGTGTATGGAAGCCCAATACTGTAGAACAAAATTGTCCAGGCGTGCAGGGCAGCGGGAATAGGGGGGTTGGCCCCGCGGAGTTTGCGCAATGAATAGTAGGTCAGAGCCGGACTTCCATAATTCTTTGTTACTATCTATAAAGTTGACATCATCAAATGTCAAATTCAAACATTCACTGTTTTTTTATTTTTGCACAAAATTGTTGGTTATTAAACGATACTACCATAGAATATTTAAAATTATTGTGTAATATTGGATTTTATATCATCTGATATAATATGGAAAGAATAGATGGCGCACTTTACAGCCTTCTATTTAAATGGTCGATATTTTTGGGAGTTTTGTATTTTTACCAAAAATCTTTGTAAATAAATAAAACAAGAATTTTTAAAAATAAATTTAAAATATTGTATGATAGTTTCATGTACTTATCACCAATTTTGTGATAAAAGAAGGGCAAGATAGCGTAAATGAGTTTAATCTAATCCTAAGATTCTGGTTGTACATTAAAAAGTGAAAATTATTATAACTGCTTTTTAGGCATATACTTTTCACCAATAACAAACATTCATGACACAGAATAACAGTGGTTAAAAATGTTTAGTAACCTTTGGTACCTAGGTATCCATTGTAACAGTATCCGTTAAATATTATGTGTCTACAATTAATAATGTAAGTTTAAGAAACCAAAAATCTAATTTCTTCTTAAACAAATACAGAAAAAGCAAAAAGGAACTTTAGCATAAAATTGTACTTTCCTTTATTCAATTAGAGGGACCTGTATATATTAAAATTTGCCTGGTCTGCCAGGTAATTAATAATTCTGATCCTTTAAAAGAATGTACTAAATTATTAAATAAAATAAAAGTACCTAAATGTTAACCTTATTTCTTTTTAATAATCCACAAAAATACACAAACATTGTGGAAATCATCTAAAAGATAGTTAAGATTGCCCTATTTTATCACTGCTATTTCCTATGAAATTTTCATTATTATATTATTTATAATTGATATATTATTATTTTTTCGGTTACCTAACGTTACGTCTCATAAGAAGCACCTAATTTAAATATAAGAAATACTTACCTAAAGTAAAAAATGCCGGGTATGTTACCCTTGGATTTGCAAGACAAAACCATACAACCTCTAATCATTTTGTTACGATGTTATAAGTAACAAACAATAAACACAAAATTATAGTCACAATTTAATAAACACTTATCACTAAAATAAGGTTTTTATCAATCCAAAAAACTTTCGCAACCACAAAATATAGGTACTCACACTAAGCAAAACAATCGGCGCAAAGGGCACAAACCACAACGAAAATGACGAATGATGAGACGACGACGGTTGACGATACAGCGCGGATATAGTTTTATACGCGCCGCGCGCGCCCTTGCACCAAAAACCTTAGACAACCTAAGACCATTATGGCCCTCATAAAAGTATAATGTGTTGCCTAACTACACACTGATTTATCAGTGTGTAAGTAGGGAACACAAATTATTTCGTGAAATTTAGTTAATGCGCAGAGTCAACGGGGCCAACTCTGACAGATATTTTCATACTGGGCTGGACATTTTTTGATCGAATGGGCCATAGCATTGGGCTTCCATACACCTTTCAACTTCCTTGGTTCTAATTAACAACATATTTCCATTTTTTTTATATATATATATATATATATATATATATATATATATATATATATATATATATATATATATATATATATATATATATATATATATATATATATATATATATATATAATAATATATATATATATTTATATACAAATTATTATTTAAAAGAAATTGATTGTGCTTTTACAGATCTGGAAAAGGTTTCTGACAGAGTATGTCTTTTAGTTGTAAAGTCATTAGTACCTTGCTATATCAGGTATTCCCCAAGGATCCATTCTGGGACCACGAATGACAATACAAAATAATAAATTACTTCACATTTAAATTCCTAAACAGATTAGCCCTAACCAAACCAGGTGGAACGCTTAAATTTCGAGTTATTTTTAGTGTCAAAGCCAATAAATAAATTGTTGTGTCTGTGCTTCGAAGTTTTGGCAGTAGATGAGACGCGTGCAAGTGGAAATTCCTAACGATGAATTTTGAGATGGGCAATAAATTTTTCATTATATAGTTAGATTTCTGCGAATGTCTGACGTTATCTTGGTATTAATTCCAGTTAAATTTTATGACGTGAGATTTTTAAAATTATAACTAACATTTTTTTTATATCGGGTGCTACGGAGGTTTTTCATAACGTCACTGTAGTTGAAAAAGATCGTATGTACAAATTTTTATTCTTTTTTATTGCACGTAAATGTGAAATTTTATGTGTAACATACACCAACAAACATCATGTGTCATCAGCTGATCTATATGAAATATAATCAAAAAAACAAAAAGTTCCATGGTTCCCCAGCTGAGAAGTGTGTTTCCAAAAGTCCTTATGTTTGTCAAAAAAATGGCCTCATTTGACATAAGACTTTTTGCAGTTACAGTGACGATAAAGCTTTCTTTTGTTGGTATAAATCCAAAAAATAGATTTTTGGAAAAAAGCCAAATATTCGCCAGTTTATTTTTATTTTTTATGATTCTATTTAAACAAATATAACAAAATTAATTTTAAATTCTCATTGCTACTTTTTCTCTTCTACAAGACAGTGTGATTAGATTTACACACCGACGTTTTGTCGTTGACCTTCCATCATCAACTGTTTTTAAGAGCATTTAAGTTCCCAAAATCAATGATGTTTCAAAAATTCATAGTATTGGCAATTTACATATAATCATGTGTTAGAGAGAGACAGAGAACAGATTTTTGGTAGGAAAACATTAAAATGATACATCATTAGTTTTGGGATCCTAAAAGCTTTTAAAATATGTAATACAAAATCCAGGACCGAGATCCCAATGATGAGAATCGAATTTGGGACGCCCTGTACAGTCAGCATTAAACTATTTAAACTTTCTCTGTCCACATTCACATATTATTACAATTTTACTCACGTTTCTATTTAAAATTTTAAAACAACATCATTTATTACTTCATTACTCTACAAGAAAATCTTATCGGAGATTTTATAATGTCATTAATTTTTTTTCTCTTTGAAAAACCTGATATGTGATATAATCTTGATTTATGAAATAAACTTTGTATGTTTTTACGCGCAGAGATGCACTGAAACGTTTTAATATTAATTTAAGGTAAATATGCTGTATACAGGGTGTGTCATAACCTTTCAGATGTAAAAAAATACGTAATTCCTAATAGCCCAGTAACTGAAGACCTGAAAGTACCCAAAGCTGTAAATAATTCTGTACAGTTTTCATTTGTAGCGCAATTCTTAATTCTTCGCGGATGCTTTCGAGCGAGAAAAAGTTTATCACGATTCCGACGTGGAAACCCGCTGAAAATGGCCCCCCCAAAGTCCCAAAAATGAGTTTCCCGCGAATATCCGCCAAAATATGCGAATAAAAGAATTTTTGTTTAGACAAAAATGAAGATCCTGAAAGACCTTGAAATATACAAAAATGGTCCTTCCATTTTTTTCACAACACCAATATTTTTCGCAAAAACGGCTGTCGAAAAATCCATAACATAGAGATTTCTAGAACTTCGGAAACGGCTAAAAAATGCAGATGGACAAAACAATTTTTTATCAAAACGCAAAATAATGGTAAAGGAAATTTTCTGGAATCATTGAACACTTGCTAAAGGTATGTTTCCTTCCACGCGGCAGCCGCATGCGCCGCCGTTTAATCAGGTGGGTTCTTAGGACCGCGGCTCAAACTCGCGATAGCAAAATTATTAGTGTAAAGGGAATAATCTTTGGTAAGAGTCGTGATGGATGATCTAGCAATATATTTATTATTAGAAGAAAAAGAGGATGACGAAATACTATTACAATTAGCCAACCTGAAACATAGCAATGCCCCTATAAATTCAATATTTCAGCAAAGACGCGATGAAGGTTATTATACTACATTAATAAATCGACATCTGCAATAGGATGAAGTAAAATTTAGAAAATATTTTAGACTGAATAAAGCAGAGTTTACTTTTATTCTTGACTTAATAAAATACGATATAAAGTCCGAGCCAGACAACAGAGTTGAATATCCAATAACCCCAAAGGGAAAATTAGCCATTGTATTAAGGTAAATCTGTACAGGGTGTACCAAATTCGAGTCTTATCATTAGGATCTGGGAAACTTGAAAGGATACGAGGTCGGTTAAATGAAGGCAAAGTTGCACAATATGATGCTAATCAAAATGCCACCTTAGAACTTTAAAATTTTCGAATTCTTACTTTTGGAAAAAACCGATTATTTGCGATTTCGTTTTAATTTTTTTATAACTTTATTTAAATGGATATAACAAAATAACTTTTACATTTCTATTGCTACTTTTTCTGTTCTACAAGATAGTGTTATTAGATTTATACACCGACGTTTCGTCTTTGAGCTGCCATAATCAACTTTTTTTTTTTAATACGGGCCTGGATTTTTTATTATGTATTTTAGGAGCTATACAGTTCCCAAAACCAATAATGTATTGCACTTATTCGAAAAATTTATATTAATGGCAATTTTCATAGGAAACCATATGTTAGAGAAGTCAGAAAATATATTTTTGGCAGGATCTTAGGAAAACATTAAACTGATTTTTTTGAATAAGTGCGAAACATCATTGGATTTGGCAAAGGAGCCTCATTTAAAAAATAAAGTTTTAATTTTTAACAATAAAAAACACCAGACATTCCATACAAAACAACACAAACAAAATATCAGTCCAGGCACGACTGCGCTACACTGCTTCTTCAAATCCAGTCGATCAATGCAGTCGTTGACAGCGGACCATACGACGCCGTTGGGCAAACCAGGCACATATGTTACCTTAAAATTTCCATTGTAAACATATGAAGACCTATTTTATTTTTTTCAGTTCCTAAAACCGTTTGTCTAACGAAAAAAAGTCAAGAGGTTCTTTTTGTTAGCAACTAATAAGCGATTACAAAACTGATTTTTATTTTGATAAAAAACAGTGGCGTGCCATTTTTAATGTAATAAAATTATATTTTGGTCAATATCAACGGTTCAAAAAAAGGTAGATAATAAATTCTTTTCATTAAATTATAGAGAAATTTATCCTCTTTTAAAATATATAAAAATTAATATACCATTACATTTGTTTTTTTTTTTTTTGAAAAAAACTCAAAAATTTGCTACCATTTCAGTTAACGCCATCTAGCGGCGACAGCAAAAGTCAAAAATTCAAAACCAAATAAGCGTTTTGTAGTACAAATTATGCTCTTTCATATGAGCCTAAGTTTACTAAAATCGGTCAAAAGAAATGGGAGAAATCTTGGTTTGTTTAAAAAAACAATTGAACTTCCCCCACTGCTTTATTTTGATAGAGAACAAAACGTTTTAGACAAAAAATGTAGGGAAATGGTCAGTAAATATGAAAATGATATCATGGATATACTTTTAAGACAAATTTCTATAAAAATCCCATTTTTCTACTTGTGTTGGTTGTTACGCCTCTAGCGGACGTTTGACAAACTCGAAAATAATTTCCAGCAATTTCTCTTGGCGACTTTTATTATGATTTTTTTCTCAAATCTATACGACCAATATCTTATGAGATATGGCCGCTCGCTACACTTAACTGATCACCCTGTACAGATTTATTTACAGCTTTGTCCCTTCATTTACTGGACTATAAAGACTTCTAAGAATTTAGGCACGGTGTTCTATTTATGGGTCTTTCTATCAACCACTGACACAAAAATGTGGTTATTACAAAACATGGGATAGATACGAAGTGAGGTTAATCACAGGTTACACTTACTAAAATTGATGACAAGCACGGCAGATCTTGGATATGACTTTTGTAAAGATTTAAAAAATCAATAAAATATTTTTTCCGAATCTTTATTGGTGCATTTTTCGCAGAATAAAGTCGAAAACATCGCTTAAATTGACAACTTTTTAAAACATTCATAATTTGGATTGATTATTATTACTGGTTTACACGGGATAAAGGAGGGTAATGTCCGATGTGTGCGTGTTTTTAAATTGGAGTTTATTTAATGTGCAGTGATATTTTAGACTATTTAGCGTACTAATTGTAATTGTCCAATTTGAATGTAATAAACATATTAAACTTTACATTTTATTTTAAAAATTGCATATCTTCGATTTTTATATACATTGGGTAAAATTAAGGGGTACAACCTTTGGGGGGGGGAATTTTAAAAAGGGGGCTCATTTTTAAAAATTTTTTTAAAAAAAAAAAAAATAAAAAACAAAAGTTGCTTTGGCCGAAAGGAAAAAAAAAAAATAAAAAAATTTTTACCCCTTTTTTAAAAAAAATTTTTTTTTGGCTTTTTGCCTTAAATTTTTTTTTACATATTCCTTTAACACACCGATTTTTTTTTTTTTTCCTTTTTTTTAAAAGTTTATTATAGACTAAAGAAAAAACACCCGGGAAAATATACCTTAACATCGTTTGAAATTGGTTTGCAAATTTTTAAAAAAAAAAAAATTCGGAAAATAATACCACACAAAAAAAGAAATCCGCCAAAAGGGCCCCCGGGCTTTTTTCCCGGGATGCTTTAAAAAAAACCCCCGCTAATCACTGGGAAAGAAAAAAAACAAAAATGTGGCTTTTTTTTAAAAATCTTTAAAAACACCAGAATAAAAAATGTTTGCCGCTGTATGTTTAAAAATACCGAAACGGTATTTTTTGGGGCGGGGCGCTGGTTGGGGGCGGGGGACGCTTTTCCCCCCCCATGGGAAAAATGTAAACAACGTTTAAAAGCTTAAGGCCCTTTTTTAGTAAAATATGGGGGTTAAAGAAGGTAAAAAAAAGGTTCAATTAAAAAAAATTTTTCCCAATTTAAATTTTTTTTCTTTTTTAAAAATTCAAAAAAAATTTTTTTTTTTACAATTAAAAAAAAAATATTGAAAAAAAGCACCAAACAAAGGGAAATTTAAAAGGGTTAACCCAATACTTAAAAAAATTTACTAATAATAGGGGGGCCCCCAATTTCCAAAAAGTATAGGGGGTTTATTTTTTTTCTATCAAAAATTGCATATAAAGTCAATTCCAAAACTTTTTTTTTTTAAAAAGTTGGTTTTAAAAATCTTAGAAATTTAAAAAGGAAATTGGGAAAATTTCGAAAAAGGAAAGAATAGATCGGCCACTTTATCCTTCTATTTAAAGGGAATTTTTAATTTTTATTTTTTAAAAATCTTTTTAAAAAAAAAATTTTTTTAAATAAATTTAAACATTGTATGATAGTATTATGTACTTATCACCAATTTTGTGATGAAAAAAGAATGTAAATGAGTTTAATCTAATCCTAAGATTCTGGTTGTACATTAAAAATGAAAATTTTTATAACTGCTTTTTAGGCATATACTTTTCAGTAATAACAAACATTCATGAGACAGAATAACAGTGGTTAAAAATGTTTAGTAACCTTTGGTACCTGATAATCCATTGTAACAGTATCCGTTAAATATTATGTGTGTACAGTATGTCGAGCTTAAAAAGTTGATAATGCAAGATTAAGAAACCAAAAATCTAATTTGTTTTTAAACAAATGGTATTGTCTCGAAAGTTGCCTCCTCTCCGATTTTGATCAAATTTGGTACACAGGGGTTTTTTGGGGCGCTGATTACAAATCTGAAAAATATCTTTTTGGCAACGTTTCGTTTCCGAGATCTTCATCATCAAAGTTGAAAATTAAACTAACCTCATTTTCACTATATTCTCCCTTCTTTTTTTGTACACAATTCTTGATTTTTACACTAAAGTGGCACACGATATTTTATAAACACCTTTTAAAACCTTGTATTTTTATTTATTTTACATCTTTTTTCCATTAAATTGCGAATTTTTAAGTTCAAAGGCAGCAGCCATATTTGCTTAAAAAATAAAAGTATAAAAAGGTGTAAAAATAAACATAAAAAGTTTTAAAACGTGTTTGTGAAATATTTTCCAATTTAGTGTAAAAATAAAGAAATTTTGTGCAAAGAAGGAGGAATAGTGTAAATAAAGGTTAGTTTGATTTTCAATTTTTATGATGAATATCCCAAAAACAAAACATTGCCAATTTTTTTTAGATTTGTAATCAGCGCCCCAAAAAACCATCAAAATTATACTTCCCTTCATTCAATTAGAGGGACCTTATATATTAAAATTTGCCTGGTCTGCCCAGTAATCAATAATTTTGATCCTTTAAAAAGATGTACTAAATTATTAAATGAAATAAAAGTACCTATTTAAATGTAAACCTTATTTCTTTTTAATAATCCACAGAAATACACAAACATTGTGGAAATCATCTAAAATATAATTAAGATTGCCTTACTTTTCTCACTAATATTTCTATGAAATTTTAATTTTCTGTTATTCATAATTGATATATTATTATTTATTCGGTTACCTAACGTTACGTCTTATAAGAAGCACCTAATTTAAATATAAAAAATACTTACCTTAAGTTAAAAAGACGGGTATGTTACCCTTCTCCGCTCTCATAAAATTATAATGTGTTGGCTAACTTCACACTGATTTATCAGGTGTAAGTAGAGCAACACAATAAATTATTTCGTGGAATTTTCTTTTGCCAGAATCGGCGGGGCCAACTCTGACAGTTATTTTCATAATGGGCTGGACATTTTTTGATCGAATGACCATAGCATTGGGCTTCCATACACCTTTAAACTTCCTTGGGCAGAGCACACTCAGTCGCTATACCCTGGGACCAGGAACAAAGTTTAAATTATTAAAACGTAAAATCTTCATAAAACTATAGAACATATAAACTTATTAATATAAATCTTTTAAAAGACACTTTAGCTCCGGTTTTTAAAAATTTTTGTCCACATTCCAATACCATAAAGGTATCAGGTATTTGTGATATTAAAAGGATTCTTTAAATATTTTATTGCAAAAAGGAAAAACCGAGAACCGGCTGAACGGACACCTGAGGCGTATTAGTACTGTCTGCACTGCTTCTGTGGGTTTTAGGAGGTTTAATTTTTAAGGGAAGTACTGCGGATTATGTTAAGATGAGTTAATACGAGTATATACAGCTTAATTACCTTGTGTTCATTTGCACTCGTATATCGATAATAATAATATAATCCCAATAAAGTTACATTATCAAAACACACGCAATGTGAATATTACACAAAACGTTTTAGCGTGTTGGTGTCAAGGTGTATACAAAATACCCTGCAAACAATGCAGCCATTTTTATGTATGAACGCAGTAAAGCACAAAACAAAAACTTCTTCTCTAGTATGCCACATCATGAACACCGGACAAAACTCGATTTTCTCAACACTAGGATGCTTGCCAGCTGCGAATATTTACGGTAGAGAATTGTAAGGCAGTCGATTGAAATTGAAAAGAGACCTGACAACTTAAACAACCGTGACGACAGTCAACGTTTGCCAAATACCTGGAAAATTGCGTTGATAAACAAGAGAATTTGACCAACCAAAGACAATAACGGGCTCGATAACACGCACCGTGACGCCTGCCCAGGATGGCATAAAAGCGGCCACACCGAGGATGCCAAGTAGCAGTAGGCTTCTAAGCTGCAAAAATGGCAAATGTGATTTTGCCGCAACGTCAGCAAACAATCTGTCCCTTTTTAGGACAACAATTACCGAAAGAAAAACTTAACAGCCTATTTATATTTATATATATATATATATATATATATATATATATATATATATATATATATATATATAATATATATATATATATATATATATATATATATATATATATATATATATTTTATTATATATATATATTTATATATATATATATATATATTATTAAAATATATATATTATATATATATATATATATATATATATATATATATATATATATATATATATATATATATATATATAAATATATATATATATATATATATATATATATATATATATATATATATATATATATATATATATATATATATATATATATAGTTTATTTGTTTTTATTTTCTTTGACCTTTGCCTTGATATATTGTTTATGCTTTTCCAAAATTTTTTGAATTTTCTTGGGGATAAGGTCAGGCAATATATAAAAACGGTTCTTACTAAGCAATTTTCATATAATTTATGTCAATTACGACGTTTTTGGCGGAAGGGCCTTCATCAGGTATATATTTTTTTTTTTAATTTATAACAACAAATCAATCCCAATACAAAAATTTATTGTTAAATTTTACCCATATAATATATTAAATTTAATCTTTACCTTAAAACAAAGGGTTTCTCACATAAACCACTCATTTTTTTTTTTGTGTAATGAACTTTAGAACTTAAAGCACAAACAAACATTAACATTTAAAACAAATAAATACAATAAACGTTCTTCGTTTAAACCCATGTATTAAAAAAAAATGGGTTAAAGAAGACCGTTTTTGTATTTATTTTTAAAGTTAAGTGTTTGTTTTCATTTTAATTCACAATGTTCATCACAACAAAAATGAGTGTTTTTTGAAAAAAGGTAGTTTAAATTTAAAATAGGAAAAATTTCAATCAAATGTTTTGTTATTTGTTGTTATAAATAACCATATTACCGATGAAGACCCCCCGGGGGGTTTTTGTAATTCATAAAAATTTTAAAAAAAACTGTTTTTATTTGCCAAACTTATCCCCAAAAAAACCCAGAAAATTTTTTTTAAAAAATAAATATATTATATATATATATATATATATATATATATATATATATATATATATATATATATATATATATATATATATATATATATATATATATTAAATGTGCAAAAAAATTGCACATTTTTATTTAAAGTATAAATGAGTCCCCTACCATTATGTGTGTTAAATCAAAAGGTCAAGGATAGCTTTTTCTGGAAAATTGTAGGTCTTTTCTGGCATTATAACAATTTAAAAAAACTAAAAAAAAATCATCTTAAACAAAAATTTTAAAAAAATTCATTGGGTTTAACATTTTTTAAGTATTCTTTCAGAATAATTTCCAAGCTGGTAGGTACCTAGTTTTATAAAATAATCATTAAGGCCATATTTCTTTAAACATGCATATTCACAAAAAAAGTCATTTTATATGTTTTTTAAAAGTTTAATTATATTTTCATTATTTGCACTTTTTAAGGAGAATATTATGTCTGTACAGCCTTATTTCTCGTGATAATGGATTGTGTGGATAAACTTGACAACATAGTTGTATCTGTGACACCGCCTATTTTAGATGTCGTAGCATCAGATGGCTGTGTCTACTGTAGGACCTAGTGTACCTGATGTCAGCTGTACCACATGTACTTTGTGATTAACCCTACTGCTTTTTCCAACCCTTTTGCTCTCACATCGTTAGAGCCGAGCTAAATATCGGTGGCCGATAGACTGACGTATGAATAGAACACCACATCAGTATTCTAAGGCTCTTTTGTGTCTAAGCGTTTATGGGATTTAATTTAAAAATTGATTATGTTCTTAAAAAGGACCTATATCATTATTTTATTACTCTTTTATATCACATGCCTTTTAATCTTTATTAAAGTCATCATCTTAAAGATTGGACCTCATTAAAAACGTATTTTTATTACCACGATCGATGCATTTTTTTATCTCTCTGAATTTTGCAGACAAGTTCGTGTAAATTGCTCACTAGGTTGGTGGTCCATGCAATTTTTATGCAGTTAACAAAATTTCAAATATGCGTTTATTTTAAAAAGAAAAAAAATAGACGCTTAATTAAATCAAACCCATCAATTTACTACATTACACATTACACGATTTATACAGGGTACAAAAAGTATGGTGTTCAGTCAAAAAGTTTATATGACATATGTGCACGGACGTATATAAGGGGGTTTAGGGGTCCCGGGCCCCCCCCTTCATATCCCTCTTCTTGAAACAGAAAAAATTACATGCACCCCCGGGGTTGTAGAAAACGATAGTTGCTTAGCAGTGGCGTAACTACAAAATTTGGGCCCCCTGCAACTATGGGGCAAAGGGGCCCCCTAAATCAAAATATGCAAAATATCATTAAAACAAATTAAGTAACGGAAAAAAACTCTGAATTTTGTGTTTAAAAAACATGTTTTAAAATACTAACTCTAACACGAAAGAGACAAATAAAAATAGAAACATATTCAATTTACAAAACACAAACACTAACTTTAACAACAGATATAGTAAACTGAAATCTGATCGACAAATAAAAATAAATTAAAACTATTAAAAGTTTTTTTTCCGAGCTTTCATATCATCAAATTGATTAATGCTTCAAATTTAAAGGTGTGTTTTGTTTTAAAAAAATCTTTTTACTGTTAATTAATGTTAAGTTTTTTTTATATTTAAGTAAAAATTTTATAGTTTTTTTATAAGATAAAATTTAAAAATTACTTAATTCAATTTTTTTTTGCTATAAACAAACATTTCTAACAAAAGAGCCCATATAATTTTACGCCTGGGATTTTGCAGGCGGCAATCGACGACCGGGGCTCTACCGGGCCCCTCACGTTCATGGCCCCCGCCCGCGGGGGCCAGCGGTGTGTACTGCACTGTTGCTTAGTCCGCCCCAGTGCGGGAGCGGGGGGGCACTGCCCCCGCCCCCTCGCTTTTTCGGCGTGCACCCAAAACCCAAACTAGTCTACTATTTTGTTTCCCCGCGTTGCGCAATTATTATAATACAGACATAAATGTGCTTTTAAAAATATAAAACGAACAAATCAGGTATCTCTTTCAAGTTTTTTTTTAAGAAAGAGAGCAAAACAATGAACTTTTGTCAAAAGACAATGTGGACCTTCA
>JAHBCN010015910.1:0-20337 GCA_019359885.1 Listronotus oregonensis
TTGAGTTGGCTATAATAAAAGTAACTAAAAATTAATTTTTTTGGGCCATGACTAAAACTTTAGATTGTCCAGACTATACCTTTTATTTTGTAGCTACTGTGAAGGAAGGATATGTAAACTTCTTATTGTGATTTATGGTGCAGGATTATTTGTTAGGGGCACTCGCTTAAAGGACCGAGGGGCCACCATGAGCTTGGGGTCCCCGGTTCACTGCACCGCCTAGCCCCCCGATAGTTGCGCCACTGGTCATAGTACTTTTTTACAATTGAAAGGATTAAATCTCGTGCCGTAATAAATTTATTATTTTTGAAAGGCGTAGCACCAAAGCAAATTTTAAAAAGATTGCAGTAAATTAAGTTTACTATTCAACTACTTTTACTATATTTACTATTTCTTAAAAAGTAAAAAGGCATAGTTTTCTGCAAATCTAATAAACACACAAATCACGTGATTATAATTAATAACTTAAAAATTAAGTATATTACACAAAAAATTAAATACATTTATTTATATGTACTCGTAAAAATACGTGATAATAAAGTACAATAAAACATTACAATAACGTATAAAATATTTTTATATTTATTACATAATAATTTTGAAATAATAAATCACTATGCTAAAAAAATCCAAGTCGGTTATACAAATTAAATAACTAGCGTAACGTTGCCTGGAAACGGTATTAGTCCAGTAACTGAAGACCTGAAAGTACCCAAAGCTGTAAAAAAATCTGTACAGTTTTTATTTGTGACGCAATTCTTAGGTCTTCGCGGATGCTAAACCAGCTGAAAATAGCCCCTCTAAGTCCCAAAAATAAGTTTCTCGCGAATATCTGCCAAAATATGCGAATTAGAGAATTTTTGTTTAGACAAAAAATGAAGATTATTTTAAAATCTACAAAAATGGTCCTTACCATTTTTTTCGCAACACCAATATTTTTCGCCAAAACGGCCGTCGAAAAATCCATAACATTTTGAATGATTGAAAAATGTACAGGGTGTCCCAAACTGGACGCGTTCTTATGAGACAACCCTTATTTGAAGGGATAGAAAAAAATTAACCAAGGAGTCCGGAGCTCAAATTTAATGAGAAAACTACTGGCGCTAACAAAACTTTGCTATCTCTTATCGTTTGGCCACTAGAGGGCGTTTCTCGAATTTCGTCGATTTTTTAAAAGCCTCATAACTTTCTTATTAATAAAGATAATTCATTTTGATAAAAACTTTTTTAAGGCACTTTTTTTCGTAGAATTCATTGCGATAGGCAGATTTTTTCAGGGCGTTTAGATTTTCGTGCAACACCCCAAAATCATTTTTTTATTTGGACCACCCTATATATTATAAGATTTTTGAAAAGCTGGTAAAATTTCCTAAATTTTGATGTATCATTTGTTATGTTTATCTTAAAAACTATTAGCAGTATTACGATTTAAAAATTAAAATAATGTGCCTACAGAAATCAACATTGCCATGACTAATAAAATGACATAGGATGCTAACATGTATAAATATTTAAAGTTGCTACGTAAAAAAGCAGTAGGCCGTGCATATGATTTTTTTGTTTTAATATTTTAACAGCTTCTGAATAGTTGAGAATTGACAGTGGCACTTGATATTGTTAAATATTTTGGTATTTTTAGTAGAAAAAACAGTAATTTAAATAAGTTTTTAAGAAAGGTTTTTAAAAAATGTTAAAAAAAGTATGAAAATTTTAAAAAGTTCAACATGATATAACAATGATACATAGAAAGCAACAAAAATGCTTAGGCGGCGAGAAACTTGTATTTTCAAAGATATCCCGAACGGCAGCAACCATCCAGGGTTGTATTTGCTAGACTTGCCCATAATCTTCAAAATTTTAGCTCCTTTAACAAACCCAGAGCAAATTATGCTCAAAATCAAGAAACTCAAAACGAAAATGAAGTAAAAACTCTAACCGTATTGGGCACTTTATATGAAAAGAAGCAAAAACCACAGGATTTTGAAAAAAAACAAATTTAAGCCTTATCGAACCCGCAAAATCCATCATCCTTGCCCTGGGGATTTTAATCGAAGAACTCGTTTTTGTGAGTGGTTTTTAAATAAAATACAAAATGAACCAAATTTTGCTTTAAATTGTATTTGGTCTGACGAGGCTTCGATTAGTAGTGCGGGCAAATTTAATCGGTTTAATGATTACACTTGGTCCCAAGAAAATCCCCATGCGACTGTCCAAAACAGACAACAAGGAAGATTTAGCTTCAATGTGTGGGTGGGAATTTTTAGAGGACAATTCATTGGACCCTACATTTATGATGAACCGCTGAATTCTAGACAATATTTGGATATTTTAAGGGACGAGGTTGAACCATTCTTGGAAGATATTCCTATAAATCTGATACCTAGGGTCTTCTTCCAGCATGATGGTGCACCTGCGCATTGTGCAAGAACCATAAAAGATTACCTTAATGTTCAGTTTGGTGAAAATTGGATGGGAAATCAAGGGCCCATATAATGGCCTGCCAGGTCACCGGACCTGACTCCCTTAGATTTTTTTCTTTGGGGTAGAATTAGAGACCTTACTTATAAAAACAATAATTTAAATAGCCGGGAAGCATTAGAAAGGGCGTTGCGAGGTGCGTTTAACCGAGTTCAAAATATAGAACTTATTAATGCAGTTAATGCTGTTAAAAAAAGATGTAGAATTTGCGTACAACAAAATGGGAGACAATTTGAACATTTGTTAGCAAAATTTTATTTTATTTTTGTGTATTTATTATCGTTAATTAAATTCCATAAAATTTTATATTAGGATTAGGTAGAGTTATGTTTTTTTGTTAATATTGTTGGTTTGTTGTTGTTGTCGTTTGTGTTTTAGATAATTATTAATTTAATGTATTAACTATGAGTAATCTTATTATAAAACTTTAGATCTGATGTTTTAATCATAACATGTTAGCATCCTATGTCATTTTATTAGTCATGGCAATGTTGATTTCTGTAGGCACATTATTTTAATTTTTAAATCGTAACACTGCTAATGGTTTTTAAGATAAACATAACTAGGAAGAACTACTCAGACAAAGTAGAGATAACAGTAGGGCTGCTCACAGGGCACGATAACCTTAAAGGACACCTACAGAAGATAGGCTCATATAATGGGGACCCAAGTTGCAGAATGTGCGATAATGGGGAAAAAACAGCCTATCATATCCTGGGCGAATGTGAACAACCAAAAATGAGCTCACAGGAATATATCAACCAACCAGTCTCGGGGTTATACAGACTTATAGAAGGAACAAGACTAGTGGGAGGATTGGAAAATGGGAGATTAGGCACAAAAAGCTCAGAAGGCTGCGCTGCCTTCGGTAGTAAATTAAGACGGCTCACAGGAAAAAAAATACTTTAGACATATTAGTTTAAACAAGAAGCAAAGTAGATATAAATTAACAATATGTGGTACTTTTTTCTCGTTAAAGGTATGTTTCCTTCCACGACGGCGCCGCATGCGGCTAACGCACTACCTTAGCCGCAAAGCACTCCTACTCATGCTTTTAAATGTGCCTGGTTTGTTCCGCTGTCAACGACTGCAATTGATGCGACTGGACTGCTGAAGAAGCAGTGTAGCCGCAGTCGTGAGTGCGTCTGATATTTTGTTTGTGTTGTTTTATGTGGAATGTCCGGTGTTTTTTTTAATTTTTGAAAATTAAAACTTTATTTTTTAAATGAGGTACTGGATTTTTTATTACGTATTTTAAGAGCTTTTAAGATCTGAAATCCAATGATTTTTCGCACTTATTCGAAAAAATCAGTTTAATGTATGTAAATTTTCCCAAGATCCAGCCAAAAATATATTGTCTGACTGTCTCTAACGTATGGTTTCTTATGAAATTGCCATTAATATAAATTTTTCGAATAAGTGCAATACATATGTGGTTTGGGAACTAATAGCTCTAAAATACATAATAAAAAAATCCAGGGCCGTATTAAAAAAAAATAGTTGATGATGGCAGCTCAAAGACGAAACGTCGGTGTATAAATCTAATAATACTATCTTGTAGAACAGAAAAGGTAGCAATGGAAATGTAAAAGTTATTTTGTTACATCCATTCAAATAAAGTCATAAAAAAATAAAAACGAAATCGCGATAATCGGTTTTTTCCAAAAGTATGTTTTCGAAATTTTTAAAGTTCTAAGGAGGCATTTTGATTAGCATCAAATTGCGCAACTGCCTTCATTTAAGACCTGTATCTCTTCAAGTTTTCGAGATCCAATGATAAGACTCAATTTGGGACACCCTGTACAGTTTACCTTAATACAATGGCTAATTTTTCCTCTGGGGTTATTGGATATTCAACTCTGTTGTATGGGTCGGACTTTATATCTTTTTTTATTAAGTCAAGAATAAAACTAGATTGTGCTTAATTTAGTCTAAAATATTTTCTAAATTTTACTCCATCCTGTTGCAGTGTCGATTTATTAATGTAGTATAACAACCCTCGTCGCGTCTTTGCTGAAATATTGGATATATAGGGATATTGCTATGTTTCAGGTTGGCTAATTGTAATGGTATTTCGTCATCCTCTTTTTTTTCTAACAATAAAAATATTGCTAGATAATCCATCATGACTCTTACCAAAGATTATTCCCTTTACACTAATAATTTTGCTATCGCGAGTTTGAGCCGCGGTCCTAAGAAACCACCTGATTAAACGGCGGCCGCACTTGCGTTAGTCGCTTTAGTTAGTCGCTTTGCGTTATCGTACAGCGCTGCTATACAAGAGAACCACACTTAACATTAAAAATCCATTTTAATATTTTAGGTAGTTAGTTACAAGTTCAATTTTCACTAAAAATTATCAACGTTTCTTGATTAAGACACTTGGAAGTTAAAAAGTTAAAATTTAGTATTTTTAGGTGCTACGCTGTACAGGGTCTTTAATTATATTTACGTGGCTTCTTAAGCCTTTATTTTTAAAGACAGAAAAAAATGTTTTTTATAAAAATTGTAGGTTTTTTTTTAATATCTTTTGAAATTATCAGTAAAAAAATATCGCAATAAAAAAAAATTAAAAAATATAGGCAACTTTAACTTTTTTAAATGGAACACCCTGTATATTAGGTGCTACAATAAAAGATCTTATTTTTCTGTTTTCAAATATATATACATTGATGATATTTAAATGAACCATTTTTGAGATATTTAAGCTTAAAATATAAATAAATTGAAAAAAAAATCATATTAGTATATGAAAACAATAAAATTGTTTTAATAAATTTGACGTATTGATATTGTAAAAAGTTGAAATTTATCATTTTAACTATTAAAAGTAGTTTGTATTGTTTTTTGTCGATGGGTTATTCAGAAGAACAAAAATCGCTATTATGCGTCTTTTTATGGTAACAATAATAATGTGACGACAGTGCAAAGGGAATATTACTTATTATATCCTTAACAACGGTACCATCTATAGATACTATTAAATAAATAGTAAGAAAGTTTATTAAACGAAGAAGCGTTAAAATAAAGAAAAGAACTGCAGCACGAAATAAAAACAAAGTGTTGGATATCCTCGTTTTTTTCAGGATAATTATTATACTTTTTCTATTGGACTAGCACTAACTACTTTTAATAATTTTAGAAAATCCTTAAATATCAATCTCGTATGCGACATCTGAACTTAATAAAACAAATTATAAAATTTATTTAATCTTAAAATTTTACAAATTTTATCCTTATAAATTTATGTCCGTTCAGAATCTTCCTGAACAAAACATGCAGGATCGACCTAAGTATGCATTGGAAATAGCTAGGTTTATGCAGCAGGATCCAAAGTTTTTAAATAAAATTTTATTCACCGACAAGTCTTCCTTCACTTTAGCAGGAATGTTTAATCACAAAAATAAACATTATTGTCCGGAAATTTCCCTTGAAATAACTTTTAAATTTTCCGATATTTCTTGATATTTTTCTGAATTTTGAAATTTTAATTTAAAAAATTATCAAAAATTGTCCATCCAAATATCATCAATGTATATATATATATATATTTGAAATAAGAAAAAAAATTTTCGTTTTAGCGCATAATATACGGGGGGTTTTCCCATTTAAAAAATTTTAAAGTTGCCTGTATTTTTTCATTTTTTAATTATAATATTTTTACTGATAATTTAAAAAGATGATTTTGAAAAAAATCCTACAATTTTATATAAAACATTTTCTGTCTTAAAAAAATAAAGGCCTCAGAAGCCACGTAAATATAATCAAAGACTCTGTACATAGACCACCAAATAATGAACATTTGTGTAAGATGCATGAAAATTTGTATATTTTTTGGTCAAGCTTAAAATTGCGTTAACAGAACCACAAACCGGCTGAATTTCGAGATTTTTTTTTTTGCTGATGAGCTTTTGGAAACCTGTTCCTCTCTTATAGGTATTTTTATGGCTTCTGCTTTAACAAATTAAACTATATAATTCGTTTCCTTGCAGCTTCCAGTGAAGCAATACGCAGCTCATCCCTTAACAGTGCATCTGGAGAAGCCCTGAACTTTCCACTTTGTCCGCTTTTTTATCTCAAGGATGTCTGGTCAACCGTCTGCCTGCTTTCTCTTTCAACCTTCCGATATCTAGGTTCCGTATTAATAACCTACACCTAAAGTCCAAAATTTCTGTCAGTGACTCATCTAATACCGGCCACCCAACCGACGAAGCGGCTAAATAAAAATCTAACACTAGCAAATGATTTTAACTTATGATATTTTTTTGGCAATAACGGTGAACCGGCCAAAAGTTTCATCGCCACGTTGTCATAATTCGCGAAAATAATTTTCCCAAAAGCCAGCAATCGCCAAAATAGCACGCCAATATGTATTGAAATCATTGTTATCGAGAAGACAAAAAAAGTGGCAACACATTCCTTCGTTTACAACTTGAAGAGACTTGAAAATAAGCGTATCGCAGGGTTTTCGTGCTGTTCGATGATTTTATTTAGTTATTATTGATTAAGGACAGATTTTGTAAGTTTAAATTTTAATTGCTATACAGGGTTTTTTTCTAAATATTATAAATTTCTAATAATAGTAGTATATAGATATTGTTTTTTTAAATTTTTTATAATAGTTTATCTTATTTAGTGTATATAATTGTATATAAAGATATAGTTTTTTAGGTGCTTTTAATTCTGAAAACTATGAATATTAACCAACATTTAACTAGTTATCCGCCCCCAAAAAAAAAATTTTTCAGTTAACGTTTAAAGAACGAATAATGGTTAAAAATGTTTACCATGGGATTCGGGAATGAAATTCAGAACTAACCACTGGTGCGGAGATATGCAACTTTAACAAAAGTTTTTTCGCGTGGTATTAAGATTTTTTAAAGGGGAAAAAAACAACATTAGTAATTATTCGGATACTGAAAAAGGGAATTTTTCCTTATTTTTTCACACTCTTTACTTTTCGATTGTTTAACCTGAATCAGAAGCTGTTTTTGGCCCCCTTTTTTATAGTTTTTAAAAAAAATAATAATTGAATTGTTTAATTCTTTTTTTACGATATATTCCTTTAAATTCTGTAATTTGCACGAAAACATTTTTTTAAAAAACTCATACTATTTTAATATTTAAAAAAATCACTTAAAAAGTAAGGAAAAAACCTAATTTCAATAAAGTAGGTAAAACGTTTACGTCCGGATTCAACTTGAAATTCTAAATGTTGACCCGTTACCAAGTTGTAATAGTTTTTAGAAAAATTTTTTAAAGGGATCGAACCTTTCGCTCGACCTGCAATGTTTGATCAAAAATATCTCGATATGGAAATTTAAATATGGAACACGAAAAACTGAAAAAAGTTATTGGATTCTACAAAACTGATGATCTCAGGGCTTTCGTGTTTCTTATATCAAAGAATATAAACCTCAATAAGAAGCGACATTATTCGAAGTCCCAAAATTTTTAGGAGGGGGGCTAAGCTGTTTAACTGTCAACCCCCTGCCCAGCTTTTGTCGGGATTACATGTTTCGTTTAGTGCTTTGTTTAGTTTTATGTGCTGTTTTATTCGTTTCGTTAGTTTTGTGGATATCTTTAAAAAAGCATAAATGTGCATTTTTAATTGTAAATTGTAAAAAATTTTAGATCACAATGCGAATCTTGAGATTTAAAATTTTTTGTTAATATACATTCTGGGTCAGCCAAATGAAAAAATTCAAATTAAAAAAATGGGGGCTTTTTCAAAAAAAGCTTGGACATTGATTGGATTTTTTAAATTACTAAAACTGTTTTTAAGGGGTTATTGACGGTGGCCCGTATCAACTTTTTAAATTTAAGAACACCTGTATATTATTCAATTTTTTGGTTTTTTTAAAGCATTCTAGACATATTTTATGTACAAGTTTTACCCTATTTCCCAAAGTTTCTAAATATTAAGGTTTTCAGGTTTACTGCATCTATTGCCTTTGATCTTTGCCACTTTCAAAAAGGTTACTTTTTTTGCAAACCTACTAGGGCAGCCGGGCCCCCGGCACGGCAAGCGTGCGGGAAATAGAAATTTTTGCATAACATTTTCTCTCGCGCCTTGTTTTTGTTAATTGGCGGAAGGGGTGTATACACCGCCGACAAATTAAGAGAGAGGTTATACACCTATTCTTTCTTCTCTCACGCTTTTCAAAAAGGGCCTTTTGTAGTATACAAAAAATAACTTTCAAAAAAAGGGGAAACATCAAACACAATACATCTAAAAACACCAATATTTCAAAATAACTAAAAAAAGGTATATAACATTGTAATGCAATATATATGAAGAATCCAAAAAATTAATTTAAAATACAGGGCGTTGCATGTAAAAAAGGAAAGTTAGTGTTGGCCACTATTACATGGCACACCCCCCCATAAAATTTACTGAAAAATGCGCAACCAAAAGTACGTGTCGAGTGTTTCGAACACGTCGTTTTTTTTATTAAATTTTATTTCTATTTCCTTAATTTTCCGGGCTTACCGTTTTTAACTATTGGGTTTATAGCAGTTCTTTTTTCCCTAAATTTTAACCGTGTTAACCGCTATCCTCCAAAAAAGAACGTTTACGTATGTCAACTTTTAAACTAATGTTTAATACACTCGTAAGTTTAAATTTAAATGTAGGTCTTTGGAGAGTTAAGAAATAAGTCAAAAGGTAATATATAAACCAAATTTTTTATTTAATAAGATATTAGCTGTTTCCAAGTCAACTATATCAAATAATTTTTTTATGATTTAAATAAATTGCACTAATTCATCCATTTGGAAATTAACTAATAATCAAAAAAACTGCAATCAAATAGTTGTTAAACCATAGCAAAAAAAAAAATCACAAGAACAAACAATAGAAAAACCCGGGAAACCTCCATTATTTAAATTTAAACTTGACATAACCATTATTAACGCTCCCCCGACCAGTGGGAAGCGGTAGATCTGGGTCAATAGAGATACCGACGTCGAAGACATTCCCCCACGTTACCGCTTCTCGCGATAACCGGTATGTTAACTGTCCACCAATGTTCAACGCGGATGTCCCATTTAATCCTGTAAACATCGCTTTGCCCAAAACTAATTTTTCTCAAAAAAAATCTAATCTTTTTTGAGAATAATAACCCCAAAAAGACTGCAAAAAAACTCCTTGAAAGGGACGATTTTCCAGGACTGCAATGATAACAATGCATATAATTTTTTTTTCCCTGTAAAACTGAATTTTTACCGTTTATATTTCTATGTTCCCTCAAGTGTTTTCGTACACGTGATGTCAGAAATTTGTTTCCCATATAAATGCTATTGGGGGAAATTTATGTCGCTTCTTTTTGGGGGCTTTTTATTCTTTGCTTATAGTGGATATTTTGGATGGCTGCGTTTAAATATCGTATTTTAAAATTGAAATGGGGTTTGGGAATTTTTTAATGGGTTTTTTCGTTTGCCTTTTTTCCCCCGTTTTAAAATTATTGTTTTCTTAAATTTTTTTTGCCAAAAAATTTTGGAATTTAATTTTTGAAAATTAAAATCCCCAAACCTTTTTGTTTAGACTTAAAAAAGAGGGGGCAAAAAAAGGAAATTACCAAATTTCCAAAATACCTATAATTTTAATTTTTTGGCTTGGTAAAAATAATGGAGAAATTACAACTAAAATGTACCATTTAATTGGGGTTTTAAACCCCGCCCTTTTGGGAATTATTTGTTTTATTTATCGTTGGTTTTTTTTTGTATTTTTTGGTTTTTTACTTTTCTAAAATAAGGGAAAATTTACCTTGTGGTATTTTAATTTTAAAAATAAAAATTGCAAAAAGCCAAGTCTATTAATTTCCTGGAAAGAAATTTTTTCAAGTTCCAAACGGAAAAGGCTTTTTTAAGGAAAAAAATATGGTTCAAGCAGGGGGACGTGATCTAAAGGGTTTTTTTTTCAAACCCTCCCCCTTTGTTTTTTGTAAGTCACCGAAAGAAATTTTTTTTAACATTTTTTTTTGAACTTTTAAAAAACGAAAAGGATTTTAAATTCAAATTTTCCTTTATCACAAATTTAAAAATAAAAAATTTCAATTTTTTGTCAAAAAAGAAATTTTAATTTAATTTGGGCAAATTTTACCTTTTGTGATAAAAGAAATAAATTTTTGAAAATTTAAATTTTGTATTGAAATTTTCACCAATCGATAAACTTTTTTAATTTTAAAAATATTTTCATACATGCGCAAGAAAATATAGCCAATTAATAACAAAAGTTTTTGAAAAAAATTTTCCTAGAGCGTATCGTTTGGCAACAGCGATTTTTTTCAGACGTAAAAAAGTATTATCGGGACCCAATAGCCCCGCATGCGGATAGCGTGCGTAGTAATACATTAGTAGTGGTGGTTGTCGAAATTTAGAGTGTGCTGTATGTATTTAGAATTTTAAAACCATGAAGTGAATTAATTGTAAAAAAATTGTGTATGATGGATACAAATCTGTTTTACAAAGACCTAAAATACAAGGGTTGTTATCATTACTATCAAGTGCTGTAAAAAGGCAGGACAATCTAGTAAAAGAAATTCTGTTAAAAAAAATGTTATTTTAAATGGCGAAATGAAAATAAAATATTATAAAGACTGTCGTAAATCTTACACAGATTCTAAAAACTATTATCATAATTTGCAATCAGACAGTGGCGCCGGTCCTTCAATTTATTGTGACACTAAACTTAAATGCGATACTTTTAATATTAGGAAAATGTGTTTTTTTGCAACAATAGTAAAAATAAAAAGAAGAAAAGTTAAATTAAAAATCTGTTTAAACAAGTAATTTAAATATTATTATGTACCTACATAGTATAGTTGGTACCTTTATATTAGTTTATATTTTGTACTGAAACAAAATACTAATTTTAATTTTATCCTTATAAATCATGTTTAGGGTATTTATTTTTTTACATAGTACTGAATCTTTTTAGGTAGTAGAAAAGCTACCTATCAAAAAAGTAATAAAGCTGCCAGGAATGAAAACGACATTAATATGATATCTAAATTACGTGGCTATAAAGATTTATTTGCGTTTGATGAGAAATATCATAAATTATGTTATCTACATCTCTGAAAGAAACATAAAATCGCACAAAAATAGGAAAACGGTTTCCGAACCTACCCGAAAATAGTTCGACAATATCTACCTTTTCTGCGAGTATTGGTGGTGATATTCAGATAGATCTTTTACTTCCTAAAGAAATGTCCAAAATTTAAACTTTATTAAGAGCTGCTGCCATAGTACGTAGTGCAATGGCTTTATGTCAACCCAAAATTGAATTTCCAACATGTACTTGTGTGAAAGAAGGACTAAAATGTTGTAAGACGTGTAAATTTCGTTCCTGCAATATTATTATTAAAGATTTTAAGGCAGAAATGGATTAAATTTACGTAAAACGTTACTAATGAAGCGCCTAAATAACTACTTACATATTACGTTTTTGGGTCTATAAAAAAAAACACCCACGGAATTGGACGATTTTTAAATTTGCAATGTAAAATATTCTTTAAGTATTATTATTTAAGGCAAAAAAATGCGGATGATGTGGTTTTCATCAAGAAAAGAGCAATAAAAATTTTAAAAATTGGTCATTATTTGACATTTTATTTTAACTATTTACGATTTACATGTAACAAATTCATGCATCGCTTCAAGACGTTTACAGTGTTGCTAAACGGAAATATTATTAATTTGTAATAAAAATCTTTGCCGTTACCATAAGGATACTTTTCATTAAATCAAAAATATTTGAATTTCAGGCCAGTTACAAATATAATTAGGGAAAATAAAAAGCCGCTTTATCTAACCAGCATAATCATGACCGACCAGAACGGCGCATTTATAATAAAAAAAAATACAATTTAACGAGAAAAACTTAACCGGAACTAACCAGAACTAGATCATAGTTTGAAAGTTGTTGTTTGTTAGTTCTGGTTAGTTTTTTATATAAAAAACAACCTTCAATATTAACAAATTATTACAAAAAGTCTGGCAACATTGTTTATTCAAGCAGCATTCAGACATGTCAAAGAATAGCATCGTATCATCTCTTTATATGGAAAAAAGAATTATATATTCCTGTTTAAAAAAGACGTTTAACGAAGCCCTAGATTATATTTAATGTATGTACTATATTTCTCAAATTTAATTAAAAGACATAAAGCATCCGCAATTTTTTGTTGCTAAAAATGTTTAAAAAATAATGAAGTTTTGAATGTATAATCAAAAAAATAACCAATCCCGTGGGTGGTTTTCTTTACCAGCAACCAATAAAAAAAAGTTTAATAAACCTACTAATTAGGTGGGTAATTAATAACAATGATTGATATTTTTGTATGGGTTTAAAAATCTACCCACCTGTTTTGGACATTTAAAATTTTCTTTTCTAAACAACTTAAGCAGCCCTTAGATCTGCGTTTAAACCTGTTGATACAACTTTAACTACCTATTACACTTCCACCGGACCGTAAGATCTTTGTAGTCGGTCGGCTCGCTAAGCCAAGCGCGCAAAAATATTACTTTGGCCATTAAAAAAATATCACTGACTCAATACTATAAAAGGAATCTAAAAAGTTTTTGTTTTAAAAACTTTTTTTAAACATTAGCTACAATTTGTACGCAACATGTATGTATAAATTTTCAATAATAAACTTTTTTCTCGATTGCCTAAAATTACGCTACTAAAAATAACAATTTTGAGTATCGTACTATTTTAAAAATTTAACAAAAAAATATCAGCTTCAAGTGGGACGTTGTTTGAAGCGCTATTGTGTCTACTTTTATCTAAAAAAAAATTTAACTTGATAGCATGAATATTATTAAAGATATAGCAGTGGAGAAGTTAAAATACGTGTTTTATTGAAAACCGATTTTTTTTGGGTTTTTGCGAAATAAAAAAGCTCTCGACCACTAAAAAATGTCGTAAAAAGTGATTTCGTCTACACGATTACCTTATTAAAGAATCCCAGCAAGTCTGGTTTGGTTCTACGCCGGTTTTTTTTTTCTCGATAACTAAGCGACTTTTCTTCCAAATTTTACTCCACTAAAGATCATTTATAAAGAGCTTATTTCTTGATAATGCACGATTTATACAGTGCGGTTTTTAAAAGTCTCTCACACTCATATTTTGAACGGGACAAGATATCAAGGTTGGGTAAAATTTACTAAATTTGGTAAAGGCTATCATTGACTACTATTTAGCATAGAAATTATTGTGGTCACGTTACCTAGTACCAAAAGGGTACTATCAATTTTTTAAGTAAAAGGAGGGTCATAAAGGCCCTTTGATTCCGTTTTGTTGTTAAAAATGGCCCAGGCGTAATATGTATCAAGAGGCATTTTTTACTGTACCACATTTTTTTTATTTCCATCAGTGGCGTTCGTATGAAATTTGAAAAATATTTTTGAAATCATTAATCATTTCTAAGCAAAGTTAATTCCTTGATTTTTTTAATGTGATGCATGGTTTTCGCTTAAAAAAAAATAAAAACCGTTTCATTGCGTGATCATATCCCTTTGTGTCCCTGGACACAACGGGATACCGGAGTATGAAATGGCTGACAAACTCGCCAATTTGAGGGCTGAGAACACTGGACCTGAATATACCGTGGGAATCTCTTACAACACGGATATGATAGAGATAGCAACATGGATAGAGACACGGTTCGATGAGAACTGGAAAAAGACAAAAGCCAGACAATCAAATCAATCAATCAAGTTTGAGGTCTTTCACAAGACTTCAAACTTATCTTGGATTGGGGCGCCAAAAATCTTGTTCAGTTTAATGCCTCGAAAACACAGTCATGTTCCCTGTCGCGAAAAAAGTCTGCAAATGCCCATCCCTTACATATGAGCGGCAAGTTCTGCAGAACAAAGAGTCGTTTAATCTTGTCGGCGTTACTTTTGAGAATAACCTCAACTGGCACAAACACATTTTATCCATAGCTTCGGCAGCTTCAAAAAAGATTGGATTTCTCTTCCGAGCCAGAAAATATTTCTCTTCTTCCAATTTGTACACTCTGTATGTATCCCAAATCAGACCCTCTCTAGAATATTGTTCTCATGTCTGGGGAATGGCGTCCCCTACAACACTTAGCATTCTGGACTCCATTCAAAGAAGAGCCGTTCGTCTTATTTATGATCCAGCGCTCACAGAAGGGCTTCCTCTTCTTGCCCACCGTCGAGCTGTAGGGGATCTGTCGCTCTTCTATAGGTATTTTCACGGCTTCTGCTCAGAGGAGTTGGCCAGTATAATTCCTTCTCTGGCAGCTCCCAACAGAGCAACACGTAGTGAAACTTTTATGTATCCTTTTACAGTTCAGTTAGAGACGCCCCGAACTTCCCGCTTTCTTCGTTCCTTTATCCCTAGAGTGTCAAGACTATATGGAACCTGCTGCCCGCAGAAGTTTTTCCTTCTCCTTCCAATCTCCAAAAATTTAAGTCCCGTGTGAACAAACTCCCTCTCACCACACTGAAGACACCCACGGTACGTTAGTACTTAGGCATCAGCCTTCGTGGTCCCAAGATAAAAAAAAGGCTATTATTGGGCAAGAACTATGGAAGGACCTACCGATGAACATAAAGGACTTTAATAGGGTACAAATTAGAAACCTGACGGGCATACTGACAGGTCATTGTAGAAACAGACACTATCTCAACAGGATAGGAAAAAACGAGACAAGTACATGTAGATGGTGTGGGGAGGGAAAAGAGGACGCCATACATGTACTTAGAGATTGCCCAGCACCAGGGCACATCAGGGGGAAATGTCTGTGTAAGGCATGGCTGGACCTAAATGACATTAAATTCCTACCACTAACAGGACTCGCATCACTAGTGAGAAAATTGGGGCTCTAGTAAGCAAAACGACAGCACCATATCAGTGTAAAAGGAATTCATACATAAGGGACAGTACAGGGTGACGGCACCTGTATATGCTTAAGGGTTGGTGTAGATAATAACGGGCTTATTCCTCAGTGCTTAGGGCCCCAGCGAGGGAACGCACCATGCTACGATATATAGATAGATGATCATAATACGAGTAGCATTAAACAATATCATGTAGAAAAATATCTAGATTTAATTTTTTAAGGTGAAAACAGTGCGTCGGACCAAAAAAAATATGAGCAGTTTTGATCTTTTGATTGAAAAAATTAAATCTAAATATTTCGGTTTTAATTTTTTAAGCGAGAACCGTGCATCACATTGAAAAAAATCAAGTAATCAACTTTGCTTAGAAATAATTAATAATTTCAAAAATAGTTTTTATTTTAAAAGAAATCAGTGGCTTACCATCAATGTCTGCCAAAATAGGCAGATCAAATTCCATAGGAACGCCACTGATGGAAATAAAAAAAAGTTGTACAATAAAAAATGCCTTTTGATACATAATACATGTATGCCAAATTTCATTAAAATTTCAAAAGTGGTATTAGAAATATTCTTAATAAATAATTTATTTTCGAAAATTTTACCACCCTGTATCGCCAAAAGACGTTTAGAACATACGTTCATATAAAGTTCTCTTTTTAAAATGGACCCAAAAATTGCCCCCTTAAATATTGAAATTTCATTACAAAACACCCTGTATATGTTAGTTGCGTGTAACGAGAATGCTAATAAATGTAAAGAAAGTTTAGAAAATGCTTGAGTTTGTTATTTAATAAAGCGACATTTATGGTACCATAAGAGAAATTTTTAAATAAGATATACTGCTAAATATTATATTTTTAACTTATATGGCAAATTCTAAACGAATTCAAGTAATATTCACATCTTGGGCCATTAAAATATATAAATAAAAAGATAATTTTATTCTGTAATACAAACTTCTGGTTTATTAGCTATTTGACTTAAAATTCAAGTCTGTCCTGGTTTCTCCCTAAGAAAATATATATATTTTTCGTTTTTAATAAGATTTTTTTATTACTTGGTATTACAATCCCATTTTAAAATCGTTAAAATGTGCTTATCTTTTGACCTTTGATTTACCTCTTTTATTAATAATAAAACGTTAAATTATAATTGTTATTTTTTTAAATTTAACAAAAGTAGTTCCCAAATTTGTCGTACACTACGGTTCTTGTTAGTTTCTATAAAGTAAACACCCAAAATACAGGGTGTCACTAAACTAATAAATATTCACAAATTTAACCGCGCTTTAAAAAATAGGTAAAAGGATTTTTATGATGGAAAAATGTTTAATTTTGGAGAAACAAAGTTTTGAACAAAAATAATTACCAAGGTTCACAAAAAAAATAGTGGTGTGTGCTGGGTGTCTGACTAAAATTTTCTGGTGTATTTTTTTCGCTGAACCCGATTCTGAAGTCAAAATTGGAGGTCGAACAGTAAAAAATCGGGAAAAGGCGTAATTTCAGATATTACCGATATCTCAAAAAGTATAAAAGATACACGATATGGCATAAATTATTTATTTTCTAATAGTTGGATTTTTTCTACAAATTTTGAGAGATTTGGGATTTAAATAAATAAAATAAATGATTTATAATTAAAAAAACCAAAAACCACATTAAAAAAAACTATTATTATTATTATTTTATAATATATTATATTATATCATATTATTATTATTTTATTATAATATTATTTTGGACTGAAATTTTTTGTCAAAATTACATTTTCGTTTATATTTCCACTATTATTTATCTTATCAAAAATGTTTACACACATTTTTATTTAGACAATTAAGATATCTCTATTTTTTGTAATAGTGGATTTCTGCCGGTAAATGTGCCGTGTCGGTTTTTTCAGTTTTTCTCGAATTTTCGCTATTTAACCTCCAATTTTAAGTTCAGATTCTTGTTAAGCGGAAATAAATACGCCAGAAAATTTTAGTGCTACAATTAGCACATACCACTTATTTTTTTGTGGACCTGTATAGCTCATTTGAACAGTCCTCTTTATATTTTTTGGAAAAAAGCAACGGTTTATGTAAAAAATACAAAAATCAAATTAAGCAGCAAGGTAGATATTAGATATAAAATTATTTCTTATAGGTAATAATGTAATAAAGGTATAAACTGCTAAAATAAAACTGAAATGAAACCGTCTCCGGAACAACTTTTGTGATCAATCCAGATAGTGGATTAAAAAACTGTTTTTTATTCAGGACAATACTATTTAATGTACTAAGGTTAAAAGCACTTTTTTCTAAATAAAATATTCAATATTAAAAAATTATTTAAGATTTAAAAAGGCGGTTTTTAAGGGGGGTTGGGTCTTTTTTTTTTTTTATTTTTAAAAATATTATATATATATATATATATATATATATATATATATATATATATATATATATATATATATTTATATATATATATATATATATATATATATATATATATATATATATATATATATATATATATATATATATATATATATATATATATATATATAATTAAAATATATATATATATATATATATATATATATATATATATATATATATATATATATATATATATATATATATATATATATATATATATACAGGGTGTCCCGGAAGTAATGGATCACAGAGTAACAGCAGTTCCTTAGGTCGAAATAATGCAATTAACGTAAATTTTGCTTTATCCCAAATTTTTAAAATAATAAGATACGGGGGGTCAAATTTTTTTAAATTTTGGGTTTTTTTTTTTTCGTAAAAAAATTTTTAACCCAACTGACATCCCGGAAAAAAAATTGGAAATTTTTGGGGGGTTTTTTGGGGCGAGAAATTCAAATTCGTCCATACTTTTGATGTTGCTAATAGGGTGCCAGCTGCGGGCCCCCCCTTTTTTTTATGGCAATTTTTTTGGGGTTAGTATATTAACCTGTTTATTAAAAAAAAGTTACCATAATTCCCTCTGCGTAAAAAAAGTATATATTTAGGTCTCTAGGGGCAACTTTTTTTCGAGATAAAAAGCACTTTAAAGGACCCCGCAATTTTTTGGAAAAAAGGGTTTTGAAAATTTTTTTTCAAACTTTGCAAAGTAATAGTTTCAACACGCTTCAAAAAGTCCCCCCCTAAAATAAAAGTATCTAAATCCCCAGTGACTTTTAAGGCTGATTTTGGGAGGGGGTTGAGGGGTTTTCGGGTTTTTTTTCCAAAAAAAATTTTGATCAGCGTCTTGAAAACTATTTTAACTGGACAAAACCCCCTTTTTTCCAAAAGGGAAATTGCGGGGTCCTTTAAAGTGCTTTTATCTCGAAAACCTTTAAGACCAAATGTATACATTTTTGACGCAGAAAAATGAAAACTTTTTTTAAAAAACAAAATGCCCCAAAAAAAAGTAAAAGTGGGAAGTAACCCTCTATTAGCCATCAAAAGTATGGGAATTTAACCGCCCAAAAAACCCCAAAAAATTTTGTACCGATATTCATTTGGTTAAAAATTTTGAAAAAAAAACCCCAAAATTAAAAGTTTGGAAACCCCCGTTTTTAGTTTTTATCCTTTGGGATAAACCCCAATTTTCCCCTTTTCCTTTTTTAAGGAATTTTTGTTTCTGTGAAATTCCGGGAACCCAAAAAAAAATTTCTTTGGGGGTTAAAAATTTTAAATACTAATTTGGTGACACCTGGGATATAAAAAAGGTGGGTACCATTTGGCCTTTTTTCGCTTATCACAATCGTAAAAATTTTAAATTTCATTTTAAACCATTTTATTTTATATTTACATAATAAATCCAAGTATCTTTTTTTACATCCACAATGAATTGATAAAAATTCAAAATGGTATATACCAAAAAAAACCTTCAAACTTGCTATTTTTATTGAATTTTTGCCATTTTACCCGTTTTTTGATCTTTTTTTAAAAAAAAAAAAATCATAATGCCCACAACGCACCAAAATAAATAAATGCTCGTTTATAATTTTTTTGAATATTAAAGATAACCCAAAATTTTCGGTCAAAACCAATTTTTTAAAAAAAAGATAAAAAACATGTTAAAAAAAATTCAAAAAATAAAAGTTTTTTTTATTGCCATTCTGATTTTTTCCAATTCTTGGCTAAAAAAAGTACTTTTAATTTTTTTATAAATATAATAAAATGGCCCAAATTGAATCTTTCACGAAAATAATGGGCGGAAAAAGGTCCAACTTTACCCACCTCTTTCTCCAAAGAAGCACCGAAATAAAAAAAAAATATTAGTAAAGTCGTCACAGAAACGTTTAAAATAAATTCATATTTAATCGTAGCATTTTAGTGAAGAACACTTAGGTTTTTGAAGCTAAATCGATAAAACAAGCACAAAGGAAAAGTTTCCTAAATGTTATAAATTTAGCTCAATGTAACTCATACGAATTAATTTAAAAAAAAAAAAAAAAAAAAGGGGGGGAAAATTCGACGTTGTTTTTTTTATCAATTTGTGAAAAAAAAGTTTTAATTTGGCCAATTTTTTATAATAACCCAAAATCTATTTTACATCTAAATTTTTTCTATTTTTTTACGATTTTTGATCTTACATTAAAAAAATCATGATGCGCTTTGTGCACCAACATATTTTTTTTATTTTTAATATTACACTAAATAAGCTTATAAACTATCACTTATTTATTTTGGTACGTTGAGCGCATTATGCATTTTTTTTTTTAAAAGCAAGTTTAAAGGTTTTTTTGGTACTGATTTTTTCACCAATTTCTTGTGGGCATAAATAAAATTCTTGGACTTATTATAAATATATTAAAATGGCCCAAATTGAAACTTAAAATTTTCACGACTATGATGGGGGAATAACTAAATCTAAAACTTACCACTTTTAAATAATATTCCAAATATTTTTACGCAATTAACCCCGCTAAACAAAAAAAAAAAACGCGGAGATTAAAATTGAAAAACCCCCCGCGACG
>JAHBCN010015911.1:0-20278 GCA_019359885.1 Listronotus oregonensis
TGTGTATCCTTTGTTTTATTAGTTTGTTAATGAGTTTCTTGGAAAAATTGTTATTTTGTAGAACAGCTCTGACCTTATTTAGTGCTATTCCTCTGTATTCAGGAGATGTTAACTGAATTGCCCTATCTGCTAATCCTATAATGACACTATGTTTTTGATTTGACGGGTGGTTTGAATTATAATTTAGGTATCTTCCAGACCATGTTGGTTTGGTGTAACCAAATTGTTTTTAATTTTGGTTATCTTGATTTCTTATAATTGTCATATCTAAGAAATTTATTTTGCCATTTTGTTCGACCTCGGGTGAATTGCAGTTTTGGGTGATATGAGTTAAATTTGTCTAACAATCGGTAGTTTTATCTTCTGGAACAGCCATAATACAATCATCGACATATCTTTTAAAAAATATAATTGGAATATTCAAATTTTTTATGACCTCTTCTTCCAAAAATTCCATGACCAACTTTATAAATATATATATATATATATATATATATATATATATATATATATATATATATATATATATATATATATATATATATATATATATATATATATATATATATATATATATATATATATATAATATATATATATATATATATATATATATATATATATATATATATATATATATATATATATATATATATATATATATATATATATATATATATATATATATATATATATATATATAAGTATGCCCGCGGATGCGGTTAAGAAAAGGACAAATGAACCAAAAATTGGAAGATACGAAAAAAAATCATTCTTGATAAAAATTCTGCTTGTCGAAAAACTATGAACTACAACGAGAAAATAGATTTTTATCATACAGGGCGTCTAAAAATTGCAAATATATAAAATCGAACAGGAGGAAACAGTCGTTTTTTGGCCATTTAACGTGAAATAATAAATAAAAAACTTGCTCCAAATTTACTTTTAATCTAATTCCCAACTCACTGAACAAAAATTTGAATTTAGAAAAAATTAAAAAAAGATTATAGATTTATATCATACAGGACACTCAAAAGCAAAAACATAAAATCGAACAAGAGCAAACAGTCATGTTTTGCCTTTTAACGTGAAATAATAAATGAAAACCTTGCTCCAAATTTACTTCTTGACCTGATTCCGAACTTACTGAAGAAAATTTAAATTTAGGAAAAATAAAAAAAAAACAACATTTTTGCAAGTACGCATTTTACTACTTTTACTTGAGTTATAACTCTACATTACTAAACATTAATAAAAATAAATATAAAATGGAAAAAATATAAAATGTAAAAAAAATGTAAATGAAAAAAAAAAAAATATATATATATATATATATATATATATATATATATATATATATATATATATATATATATATATATATATATATATATATATATATATATATATATATATATATAATATATACAAATAAATATATATATTATCCTGTTGATCCTGTTGTCAGGAGGTCAGGATAGTTATGAGATTATTGTATCGCATTGGCCCTTGACCCCTGTGAAAATATTAAAGTTTAAAGTTAATCGTAATTCTTAAAATTTGTAAATATTAAGTTTCATTTTCTTAAAGGAGTAAATATAGATAGAAAAACAATTGGTAAAAAAACAAAAAAATTAAAACCAGAAGTATTTGACAGCTCTGATATACTATATGGCTAGTTAAAAGAAAGCGGTTAACACATGACGTAAAGAAACAAGGTTTACGCCAGCGAAATTCAACATGTTGTGCTTTGTTTATTTACACTTAATTTACCTAATTTTACTGAAGCAAATTTTTTAATTCTAGGATTTATTGTAAAATTATTGAAAAATTCCGAGTCGCACTGTATGAAATAAATGTCAGAATTGGTATGTTCCGCATTTATTAAATTTACACTAAATCAAGTATTTTAATAATTCAAAGAATAGGCAATTTCATTTGTCATGATTTTTCATACATGTTGCAAGAATCTGTTTAGTACATTTTAAACCTGTGTGTTTCATAAAAAAAAACAACTAACCACAATTAGCGCATATTTGGTCTAAACCTCTTATACGGTTTAATTATAATAAAATATTAATAAATTTGTTAAACCAATATTTATTCGTGTTTAATTAATTTACATCATTTAAATTGACGCGCCCCAATATGGCGGATTTCGATCATAAACGTGATTGACTCTTCAAGAATGCTGCGTAGTCACACACATTTAACAAATTTTTGCGATGTAACCACGACATACCGGTATCACAGCATAACTAACAAAGAGCAGCACGATTTCATGAACTGGCGGAAAACTACGGTCATTTTATTTAAATTGTTATTATTTCGTGTGTGTTTCTTTCTTATGTGCCTAAAAATATCAAAGGCGCTGCCAGGGAAAGATTGTGTTGCCTATTAGTTTTGCTGTGCCACAAGTAAATATGTAACATGGCTACCTCGCAAAAATCTGTTTGTTGTTTCCTTCCATCATGGTTCAACATAGCATTGACCTACAATAGCCCGGCAAAGAAAACAAACCAAAACTAACTGGAAGTATTATAAGTTAATTCTATGCAGTTCAGGTTTTAAAAGATTTTTTCAACCAGTGGCGGCTGGTGTATATGTGCTGAGGAGCTGCAGCACATAGACAAATTACAAAAAAAATGTGTTTAAATATTTTGTCATTTTATTTATTTAAATTATTTTCTAAAATTCAACCAACACCAATGCGAGAGCCATCGTTCGAATCGACCGACATCGACTATCATCGAGACCGATTCGGCTCGTGTGCGATATTTATTCTAGCGCCGCTCAGCCAATGCACACCGTTGCATCGTGGTTTTCTTGCCCGCTGCTTTCTCGGCTTCTAACGTATGATTTTAATGCAGGCTGGTGCTGACTAAACAATAGCGCCGACTAGAAACTTTGAAGGATTACGCACGTTGCCGCTTTATAAAATGTTTTACTGATATAAATTATGAAGTAATGTATACCATTTTGTTTCAAGTAGTTTATTATTTAATAAGTAGAAACCCGTATTCAATGCATTCCTGCAGACAAAGAAATAATGCTTTAGTAGAAAAAGAGCCAATTTATTCTGTTGAAAATTTTAATGTAAAAGTTACAGAAAAATTTGTTAGCAAAAAAAATGGTCGAATGAAGTTTATAAATAAAAAATAATATTAAATGTTCAATAAATGATTGATTTTAAATCCTTGTTTTGTTAGTTAATAATTCTAATTTTTTGCAATCTGCATACAGATTGAGCCTATAAATACAGACCCAATTTGTCTGTTTAGTTTTCATTTATTAGCTTATATTGATCAACATTTATTTATTAACCAAATGTAAACTTTTAATAAATTAAAACTAATAAAAGATTTTTGCCTGTAATTTTATATTTAGTTTTATTCTGAATAAGGTGTTCATTCAAGTGTCCGCCATACAATAATATATATTAACACCCGGCAATTAGGCCTGAACCATGCAAATAAATATATAGAGTAACTCAGAGCTAAATTTTTAATCATATTATTTAATGCAGCAACAGCACAAAATAGTCACCAGACGCCACTGTTTTCAACTAATAGATAAACAAAGTTTTTGACTGGTGCATCCTAATTTGTATTTTTTTTTATCTTGTGTCCTCTTATACTTGGATTTTAATTCCTAAATATACCTTTTTTTAATTTATATTATTTGTTTATTTTTTAAGTTTTTTATATATTATCAGTTACGTAAATTACATTTTTCAATGATAAAAAAGCAAAATGCCAAGCAACTCATTGGAGGCAGAATAAAAGTGACATTGTATGTCGAAAATAAACTGTCTTCTTAAAACAAGACGGGAAATCCAATAAAACATATTTTTTTCATTTTCCTTTTATTAAATTTTGCCCGAAAAAAGGTTGGACTTATTCATCAACTTGACATATTAGTATATAAGGTATATATTTTTAAAGAACTGAAATGTTTTGTTAGTAAAAATAAAAAAATGACACATTTAAAAAAAAATTATACCCATGAAAATAAGCCCAAAAACGAAACTAAAACTGAAATTTTTTAATCATTTGTCAAAAATTTATTAGATGCCATAAAAACACATTAATAGATCCTTTTGTAACATCTATGTTTCGGTTTCCGAGGTCATTTCGTTTTCTTCAGACTTTTAAAAGAGCGAGACACATTCTAAATTTTTTTGGGAAATGCCTAATTACAAGATGTCGTGGTTGTCGGACAGATGTAAATTCCATTTTACCCTCCCTTTTCTCAATATTCAATCATCGAAACATACAATAAGTGTTTTGGCTGTCACCGAATAATCAACATAAATTCCTCAAATATGATACCTGGAAAAACTTACATGTTAACGTAGAATCCTAACCACTGGCGGTAACCCCAGTGGTCATATACTGTTTATTTCTAGAAAATTACAGAAAATAAAAAAAGCACCTCTTTAACGTCGCAGTTTGTCTTTTACTCTAGTTTTTTTTTTACAAAAAATAAAACTGTGATAGAAAGCATTTCCTTTAGTTTCTCAATTGGTGCTTAAATTTTAGTAAAAAATATGGTACCTTACTGGAATTTGTAGAAACATATTCGGATATCTTTAGACTTAATCTAGAAAGACTTAGCAAAATTAAGAGAAAAAATGGATAAAAAGTAGACTATAATGATTGATGATGATAGGCAGTGAGTAAATAAAAGTCATTATTTAGACGCATATACAAGATAAAATAAAAATACTATTTTATTTTTTTCCTAAGTTAATCATAAACAAAGGGCAATGGTAAAATAAAATTCTATTTTACGAATAATTACTCACTTTACTGGAAAAGTAATTAGAAATACAATTTAATGCTCTGTTCGATGCACCACCATTATTGGTGGAAAGGTGTTAATCATTTTTGTTAATTTTCGTTAATGTTACCACATTTGTTTTAGATATTAAACAATTATTTACCAAATCCTTTGTGTAAATAAAGGATAAATTAACAAAGTCAAGAACTTTCCTTGTAGTCCAGGAAACGAACCATTTTGCCTCGCAATTTTTTCCAAATGCATAGAATGATTTGGAATTTTGACAGTAGGTAGGAAATAGTCCAAGGATCAAAATCGATATTAATGCCAAAGGGCGCCTTTACCATGGGGGTGGTTGCCAAACTATCTCGAGTGTGGAATTTTTAAAAATATTTTGATTAGAGAAATCGGTAGAAAAATGATTTCTAAGCAAAAAATTTTGTATGCATTTTTTTTAATGCTTACTTTTTAAGTTATTCGCGATCGAAAGTCGGCGTTTTTCGTCGATAAAATCAACCTTTTTAATCGGTTTTTTTGCAAATAACTTGATAAGTATGTATTTTATCAAAAAAACTGTAAATAACCAAAGTGTAGGTTGAAAACACACAAATAAAATGGTTTTTTGTAATTGCTGTGGGACCAATACAAACCAAGTTGTGGTTTGTTAAAGGTTAGCTGATATTTATTAAACACAAAATTTCAGAGCTTTAAAGGCAAATAACGCAAAATCTACGTATTTTTCGAGGAAAACTAATAACAACTTTTTGAAGCATTTGCAAAGACCTTTATTTTTTATTTAAAAAAAGTATATATTATAAAAGTCAAATGAGTTATGATTAAAATAAAGTTAGAACAATTTTTTTTGAGTGCAAAAATCTTCGAAAACAACCCCATAATTACCAACCTAATTAAAATGAGTCGTAGCCCCCTTTTTCAATTCTTTTTATCTATGGATCATAAATACATTCTAAAATTTTAACCGATTTAGGTTGCCTTATTTTGAACAAAATGAAGCTGCAAGTAAAAATCAAATTTTAGAATTTTAATAAAAAATGACCTTTTTTAAAAAATAACTTGAAATTTTAAATTTCAAATATTTTGCTTTTTTTAATTTACTGCAAGACGGAAATAAAGTGAGATATAAGTTTAAAACGTGTGTGCATAGATGAGCACTACCTTGTTTCAGCCCTTTAGCTCACCCCTTTAAAAGATAAGGGTTTTAAACAGTTTTAATATATAGCAACTTATAGCTCTTGAAAAAAAGCAACAAAATAGTTTTTTAAAGAACTTTTTATCACAAAAACTAATAGAGTTATGCATAAAAAAACAATTTTTTAGAGCATTCTAAAAGCGACTGGACATTTTTTTAAATCTGCGGTTTTCTACGATTTTTGGCATTGTAAGGTGGTAAGGGGTGGGTTTTTGAGGATTAAAAATTACGAAATAAAATTAGTAATACTTTTGAGCACTTACATTTTTTAATTACAACTCTGTGACAATATGTTAATTTTTCCGGGGTAAACATTTTGTTTTTAATTAATACATAATAAATATATTATAATAATAATAATATAATATAATTAATTATAATAAGGGTTGATTTTAAAAGGTTGAAATATATTAAATAATGTTTTGAAGAATTAAATATATATTTTTTAATTTAAATGAGCCTAATTTTTTGTGACTTAAGCTTTAATATGTAAGTGTTAAAGGTTAATGCAATAAGAGGTAGTTTTCACCCCTAAAAAATAAAAAGCTACCTTCGGCGTTATGGAGATTTTAAAAAGTAGGGTAAGTTCAGCTAAATCCCAAATTTTCATGCAAAACACTATAATATATATATGAAATCATAATGGATTTTTAGGGTAATATATATTTTATATATCATTTTAGATTAGGGTGGATTTTAAGGGTCATAAATATTATAATATAATTTTTATATAAATATTAATATATAATAATATATATAACTTTTATATATATATATATAAATATATATATATATATATATATATATATATATTATATATATAATAATATATATATATATATATATATATATATATATATATATATATATATATAATATATATATATATAATTTAGCTAATTGTGATATATATTAATATAATGATAGAGTAGTATATATATTTTATATTTTAAAAAGTATGTAAATCATCATGATATTTTTTTAATCATGATATTTTTAAGTATATATATAGTATATATATCATAGGTTTTTAAATTTGACTAATGTGGATATATTTTGAGGTGTTATATTATTTGCTCACGGATTGTGGAGCAGTGGTAGAACCTAACGAAGCCCGTTTTTTGAATTTTGCCCCCGGGACAAAAATAGGAGCAAAAAAGTGTTTTTTTACCGTTAGCCGTACGGAAGGCGTCTTACGGAGACAGAGGCTACTTAATATTGTCTCTCGCCTGGTGGAGACAGGCTTTTCATCTAGTTTCATAATATTAACTTAACCCGAAAAAGAGTTTAACTTTATCACATTAATATGATTTTTAAATAAAAGGGATTTTTTTTTTATATTAAACACTAGTAAATAAATTTATTTAACAAGTTAGCCTTATTGATTAAAATGAGCACCTTAAGAGAGCATACTCAAATAGATTTCTCCAAAAGCGCTTAAAGATATTTATTGTTTTAAACATTAAGAAGAGCACAGGAAGTATTTAACATTTATTTTTGAATGACTATTTAGGACATATATACTACCTATCTGATTGAAAGTTGATTAATTACGTTTACCACGTTTTCTTTAGAAAATTAAGAAATATAATATTTAAATATTTGGTTTTTTATAGTTTCTTCCCTTATAATATAAATATTAATAATAAGTATCCTACAGATATGTATATGTTGTCTCGCAATTTCTAGTATCTCTTTTATTGCAATACAAACTGAAAAGATGTCTATTAGAAAAAAGTAAATTAAAAATAAAATAAACTTGAATATAAGGCTAAAGTAAACTCTAAAGAGATACTCAATACAAAACAAAATTGATATTCGATGTTCGTTTTACGTTATACATGACAGATTCGCTATTCAAACAGAACTAATTCACGGAAATTGGATTTTCAATCTCACACAGCGCTACACACGTAGATATCTGTTGAACTGTTCGTTCGTCAAACACAACCCGTCATTTCGCCTTTTGTTGACACTGTATTGGCCCGTCAGTCTCTCCTATACGACTTCTGATTGGGTTATAAACTCCATTAAAAGGAAAGACTAAATAAAAAACTTTATTGACATTTCAAATTGCAAAAAGCAAGTCAGACGGAAGTATAACCGAACAGTAAAACATGAAGATTGCCTACATGTTGGAGCTGCAAATAACTTTTTATTCACTATTTCCTTTTATGGTCTATTTGCACTTAAGGCGACTGCTACGTAACTTTATGCTTAAAAGTTAAACTTAAATTTTCTACATTTTGGCAATCTCTTGACAGAAAATTAGAAACTGTACATATAAATATTTTAGCATTTTTAAGAGTATACCTTATAGGTCGTAGGAACGTTTTACCGATAAATTTTATAAAAAAAAACTTTTTAAGAAGATAATCCTGCAAATATTTTAAAAGTTCTTTAAAGCAGTAACGCTTAATGCTTGGCAACAATGCAAAATAAAACTAACAGCGAGATAGTTGGTTTATTTAAAAAGTATGTTTGTATTAGCAAAGATAATACTACCACGGATAGATGGTTCATTTAAATTGGGCGCTCTAAATCAATACTTCCGTAAATGCGAATAAAATTAAGTCGGTAACCCCTGCCCCAGCGAAACGAGGTACGAAACCATGCGCGACATTGCCAATGTCTGTCGCTTGTACCTTATTCGGAATACGAAGTAGCGAAAGCGGGCGGCTAAACGGGTTGTGTATTTTCTAGTCGCGTTTCATCACGAAAATAGTAAAGGCCTGCCGGCAATACTGTTTAACTTTCGTTCAAGGATTGAATTGCATAGCGCGAAAATCTCTCGATGGATATCGGCTCGCGTTAGCCAAAGTCCATTAGTGGTATCAAAAATATAGCATTGAATGGTTTATCTTATCCGTAGTAGTATTATCTTTGGTATTAGTTAGCTAACTGTAACATTCGACCATGGTATATAAAACGCGACTTAAAGCCGCATAAAAATTATAAAAATGTACCATTAAGATCATTACATAACATATAACGGCGGAATTATAGGTTCATTTTTTATAAAAGAAAAACAGAAGAGTCAACGCTCATTAATAATATTATCATGATTAAAAAAATTTAAAGTTTCCGTTGTATCCTTTGGTGGTAATAGCTGGTCCCTCGACCATGTCATTTAACGGGAATAAATCAGATGAGTAAACCTTTAGAGCTTGCACTAAAAACCTAATAAATCTAGTTTTTTGCTATTTAAAAAGACAACTATACTTGCTTTAAGTACTCCAAGTATTAACCCCAATTCCTGTAACGTTGCCTACTAATATATGACAATATTATTGCAAACTAAATAATTAGAATTCGAATAACTCCTATAAATATAGAGACTGATTTAGAGGTTAAGCTAAAACATTCAAAGGTATAATACTCATTGATCAATAAATATTCAGAAAAAACGACCTAATATAGGATAAGTTCTCTTTTACACAAGCATAGTTGGCCGCATGCGCACTATATACCAGGAACTTAAAACTGTGATCAATGACATCCCTATGATTATATTTTACATTAAAATTCAGAATTTTATTTATGACAACTTAATCTTTTAAGGCATTGATTCATGTTTTATTATTAATGACATATATATACTAATCGGACTTAAACATAACTTATTAAAACTTTTAGATTAGGTTTTAGGACTAAAAATTGGAAAAGCCCAATGTATATGCACGCCATCAACTTACTATAATATAAAGGTTAGGCTAAGTAGACCATATGCTATTGACCCATGAGACTTTTAAATCTTTGGTCAAACAAAAGATACCTTTTAACACAATGCTGTTCCTTTTATTGTAATCTTGAGAAAAAGATTTTTTTTTACATTCATATTGTAGCTTAGAACTTATCATTACTGCACTTTTTAAGTAGATAATTGTAAAAACAGATGTTATAGAATAGGGGAGTAAATTTATTTAGAAAAATATAAACTAATTTAATGTTCATATATAGTCTTCATATAAAAAAAACATATATTAGGCATTTTAAAAATAGGCAAAATATATAAGTAAAACAGTGTTTTATCAACTTTTAGACAAAAAACATATGCAGAAGCATTGTGGTACTAAAAACTAATGTAAAGCATTATTTATTAAATTATGTTATGAGTACTAAGTATTTATTAAATTTATAAATGTATGATATGCAGATTTTCTGATATGGTTTAGAAACGCAGGAGGTATTAAGCGAAAAGTAATTAATTATTTTATCAAGCAAGATAAAATTTTTAATAAAAAAACAAACATTTGGTAATGTCCATAGGCTTTGTTTTAAATAAAAATGGAAAAATAAAATCTGTAATATACATTGAAACAGACTTGTTTTGATAAACATTACAATTTCGATATCATCGTGCTCATGATCCTTAATTACTCTTTAATTTAATTATTTGGTATATATAAATATGTATTATATAGATATTTATTTTATTCAAACATTTATTAACTTCGTAATATTTTGATTATTTTGTATAAACCTTGTTATAAGTTAATTTTTGGTTAAATATTTAAATGACTTTATAAAGTTAATTTGTTTTTGCTGTATTATTCCCATAAAAAGTTATTTACATTACATTTCAATGATCCGGAAAATTTTAATTATTTAGCCTATGAGTGGCATTATAAATATGCTTGAGATTTTTTACTTTTTAATCATTAGACATACTCTACTTAAATCTTTATTATACGCTAGGAATTGCGACCAAAGTACGGCAGATATAAGATATAAGAAAAGAAATGATAATAGAAATACTTAAGATTTTTGTAGAAATATCAAAATTACAACTATTACAACGATCATGTTCTATACTAAAAAAAGAAAAAACATGGTAAGACGAAAGCCAACTTTTCATAAACCCTTCTTTACAGTCACTATCAAAAACACGTTGTTTTGGGTTAAGTATCTGAAATTAATTTGAGCAGCAGCGTTAGGCAGTCGCGGCAGCAAGTCAACATATATTATATATTAAAGGTTTTAAGGTTTTTATTATCACATAGTATAAGTTAAATTATTAGTAAAAATTTAAAACCCTGAATTATAGTTATTCTTTTTAACCAATTTTTTCTTAACTAAAAAGGAATTACAAACATATTTATAAACGAGTAAAATTTCCTGCTTAAAATGTGGCATAAAGTAACTGGGGTAGAACGATTTTATCCCTCAAACAGGCTTTATTATTTTTAGTATCTTATTGATCTACATCCCATTCGCCGTATAAAAAACAAGTGCTATCTTTTGACTATTCAAACGTGCTTTAATCTGTTTGACTGAGGTTATTCCTGGATACATGAATGCTTTAAATAAATTTAACTATGGTTGAATTAACTGTTTGATGTTAAATATGCAAAGCTGGCCTTATTTAAATTTTCGACACTTTCCGAATGAACTCGGGCAGGAGGTTACCGTGAAAAAATAATTTAAGGAAATTGTTTGGTAAATGAAATAAAAACAAACTTTACCCAGAAGCTTAAAAGAAATTTCTGACAGGTTAATTTTGAGAAGACGAAAAAAGAAAAGTTAACTCGCACAAGGCGTAGGTGGGATTATAATAATGGATATTTATAAACAAAGAACTTTCGAATAAGTATATAACAGTAACTTCAATTGTAAAAAAAATTAACCGGTATTTTTGTGTCAGAAATAAAAAAAAAACCTTCTGAGCCCGTAAAAGTTGGTTAATTTGTATTTTTTAATTTTTTTAAGCAGTTTTGCAACCTTATAAGGGCTAAAACACTGTGTTTGCGCCAATATATGGACCATATCCTGGGGCTTGGACCAAATGATTATCATGACATCCTTCTCTCAATTATCTACTACTACTCTCTCCTTAGATGCGGTCCCCAACCGCTCTGTGTTCACACATCGTCGTTGTGGTTGGGCCCAGTAGGATCTTTTGGAATATGCGCTAGAGATGCTGGTTATCGGCAACTCTTGTTGCCACCGTATGGAACGGGATCCGAAGCTAAGATGAACACAAGGCTTTAACTCAAGGTGTTAGCATACCGTGCTGATGAGTGAATGACATCCTGTGCCTTAAACAGGTGTCCCAAACGGTGCCTCTGAGATACAGGGCGACCTCTCAGAGTATCTAGCCTTACTGCGGTAATGCGGGGCTCTGCCGTGGTGGACTATTACTTCCCTAGCTCCAAACAAAAAGCGGAGAGAACCACTTTCATAGGAAAAAAGTGACAAAGGTGCGCTGACCGAAACGGATAAATCCGTTTCGAGAGGTGCCACTCAAGGTCACAAGCAGAAAAAGGTGCGCCGACCGAAACGGGTGAATCCGTTTCGTAAGGTGCCCCTAAAGTCACCGGCGCCTGGTTCCCGAACAAACAGGTGCTTAGGAAGGGTTCCCTAAATCCAAACAAAAGGCGGACAGAACCGCCTTTATAGGAAAAAGGGTTCCTGGCTTTAAACAGAAAGCGGATAGGACCGTTTTCATAGGATAAGGCCGGAGATGCGGCCTCAGAAAGAACATCTGGTTCCTGTAACAAGGACCTGGTAGCTACCCACGTCACTAGACCGGGAGAGGAGGGCATGATGGATCTAATCGTCTGCTCGTCATACTCTCCAGGAGACAGGGACACCAAAACACATCAGAACACATTGTGCCCGTGTCCAGTAGCGACACGAGTCAGAGAAGATGTAAGAACTCTCTCCCAATCTGGTATCGGATTCATTAGAAGTCCGATCCTATTGGGAGAAATATAAAAAGGTGTGAGCCACAATAGACCGAGCGGTCGCAGTGGAGGGCGTAAAAAGTCCATCACTTTAAACCTACGCGATGTGTTTCGCCTACCTTACTGGACTGGTCAATAGAGCTGTATCGAAAATAACAGATCGAACAACCTTCTACGTATAATGCGAATAATATTTTCCATTTTTTAATATTGTAAAGGAAAAAGTGTTAAAACTGCAATTTTTAAACTTTACCAATATGCATAGAACCAAAGCATCATATCATTTAGGTCAACATTATATAATTAAGGTAAAAGTTCTGAAGCCCATAACATATGAAGTGTTTGATTCTAACAGAAATTTAACATAGCTGTTTTCACAAGATAGATGAGTAAGTAATCGACTGTTTGCCTGACCTACCTGAGTACAACAGGTATTTCGCATACAGAAAATGCTGTAAACAATGTTTTGCCAAAAAAAATGTTTAATATAAAAGTCAACCAAGATTAGGTAGTTAAAAAGGCAATCACTTTAAAGGGGGTTAATTATATAGCAAAAAATAGAAAAAAAGGTGTGATTTTGCCAACCAAGACCATTTGATACTTAGGTTGGTTTAGAATAAATACTAAAATGGGCAATTTAAGATCAAACACTTTTTTGTATTTTTAGAAATACAATTTTGGAGTTTTTTGTTTAAAAGTAACCCCCTTTTTAGCCCTCCTATTACTTTCTTTTGCACAGTGCAGTAAAGCATATATTTCTGTTTGAAATACAGAACTGTGTGTTCCTAGTGAAATGGAGATTTGTGAATTTCTCATTTCACTGTACACGCCCGCTCCAGTTCCCTGCTCAGTTTTGGAACCATCCGTATACCAGATGATGTCTCCAACCGTGCTGGGGAGATCGGGTTGCTTCCACTCACTTCAATCTGGAATTTTTACCTTGAAGTTTTCGTTGAATGAGTATTGGGGAATCATTTGGTCTGTTCTCTTGTCCAGGATGTTGCCGCCAACCTGACTTTTTATGCTGTTATGTTCCAACCTAGCGTAGACACCAGTTGGTTTTTGTTGCAGTCAGAAGTAGCCCATTCTTGCCTCACCCATCACTATGAGGTTCAGTGGCGGGAGGTCTAAGAGACACTCCATTGCTGCTGTTGGGGTTGTTTTAATTGCTCCTGTTACAGCTAAGCAAGCAAGTCTCTGTACCTTGGCCAGTTCTGTAACAGCAGGTATTTGTCGCATTTTTATCCACCATACCAGTAATTCGTATGTTATCATAGTCATGGCCTCTCATTCGATTTTTTTTTGTTTAATTTTGAATTACATATATATGTCATTATTTTTATTTATAAAGATGGGAAAATGAAACTTGCTGTGTCGATAAATGACCTAAAAATGCATTGAAAATTTATTTAATTTTTTCTGATGATTTGCGGTTTCACCGGAAGTGATCTTAACTTTTGAATTTAAAATAAAGCACCTTGTATTTTTTTACCTAATCAAAATGTACATTTAAATACGAGGAAAGCCAGAAATATAGCCCGGCTTAGTCCTTGTTGGAGGACCTTAAAGTGTATATTTTTTAATAAAACAAAAGCTTAAAATCTGAAATAAATTATCATGCCAGTACTAGTACTGTATTTGCCAAAAAAACATGTCGCGACTTATCAGTTGTTAAAAACAGAGGTCCAGTGTATGTACAGTGTTTTATATTTTTTAGACTTTTTAAAAAAAATATGTTACCGTATATGTACCCCGTATAAATTTTTAAATTAAAAATTTATTTTATGTTTTAAAGAGATTAGGTAGCTGCTTTTTTTTCTTTTTTACTTTAATACAATTCTTAGGTATTTTGGTTCTTTGGATTATATTTTATTATAACTACTATTTTTTTAAGGGGGTAGTAAACCAAAAAAATTTATATGACGAATTCCATAAGAATTCGCAAAATTGCTTTTTTAAGCATTTACCTGCCAAATATTTTTTTTATCAAGTAGGACCTTTAGCAAGATGTTTCCATGCGCGAACTAAAAAAATATAAAAGGGTATTTTTTTATCCACTATATATATTTTTTTTGCAAAGGATATTTTTGCTGGTTCGTCACATTTTAGCAGTACGCTAAAAATAAAGATTCCGTAAATGTTTAACATGCAAAATTGGTACCAATAGTTTTGTAAAGATCTCTAAAATACAGCTAATCACTAGCTCAAAAGGGGTTGTTTTAGATGGTTTAGGAGGTGATTCGTCCGGCCAAAGTCTCGACCTCTGTAGGGGGGTACCAATGGCTTCCTTATGGTCCATACTAAGCAACCCAGCTCTTTACTAAGCCCAGCGAAGCGAGTTCAAAAAGCTATAAGCGGTTATTTAGACCAAAAATACTCATTTTTTCACGATTTGGTCCGAATTTCGAGTAAAATCGGCCTTTGTAGGTAAGGCACACCTACTATTTTGGCTTCCTTGTAGTCCCCACCATACATCTTGTACTTTTTACCAGCAAAGTACGTGCAAAAAGCTACAAGCGGTTATTTAGCCCGAAAATAGCCGTTTTTTCACGATTTGGTCAATATTTCAATGTAAGGCACACCTACAATATCAGTACCAATAGCTTTTTTATAGTCCCTACCATGCGACCCAACTCTTGACTAGGCCCAGTGAAGCGCGTTCAAAATGCTATAAGCGGTTATTTAGCCCGAAAATAGCCGTTTTTCACGATTTGGTCCAAATTTCGAGTGAAAGCGACCTTTCTAGGTAAGGCACATCTACTATTTCGGTACCAATGGCTTCCTTGTAACCTCTTTCATGCACCCCGACTCTTTAAAAAGCCCAGCGAAGCGCGTTCAATAAGCTATAGAGGTCGATTTTACTCGATATTTGGACCAAATCGTAAAAAACTAAAAAAAATAGACTATTTTCGGGCTAAATAACCGCTTATAACTTTTTGAACGCGCTTGCGCTTCGCTGGGCTAAGAAGAGAGTCGAGGTGCATGGTAGGGAGTAAAAGGAAGCCATTGGTACCGAAATAGTAGATATGCCTTACCTAGAAAGGTCGATTTCACTCGAAATTTGGACCAAATCGTAAAAAAACGGGTATTTTCGGGCTAAATAACCGCAAATAGCATTTTGAACGCGCTTCGCTAAGCCTAGTAAAGAGTCTAGTGGCAAGGTACGGACTATAAGGAAGCTATTGGTAACGATATTGTAGATGTGCCTCACCCACAAAGGTCAGATTTCACTAGAAATATGGACCAAATCGTGAAAAAACGGCTATTTTCGGGCTAAATAACCACCTATAGCTTTTTAAACGCGCTTGGCTGGGCTTGGTTAAGAGTTGGGGTGCATAGTAAAGATTACAGGAAGCCATTGATACCGAAATAGTAGATGTGCCTCACCTAGAAAGGTCGATTTCACTCGAAATTTGGTCCAAATCGTGAAAAAACGGCTATTTTTGGGCTAAATAACCGCTTATAGCTTTTTGAACGCGCTTTGCTGGGCTTAGTAAAGAGCTGGGTTGCATAGTAGGGACGATAAGGAATCCATTGCTACCCCTATAGAAGGTGTGCCTCACCTACAGGGGTCGATTTTACTCGAAATTTGGGTCAGATTGCGTAAATGGCATTAAAACGACGCTTTGGCCGGAGGAATAACCTCCTAAACCATCTAAAACAACCCGATCTGTGCTAGTTAAGTGATTAAGCTGTATTCTAGAAATCTTTACAAAACTATTGGTACCAATTTTGCCTGTTAAACATTTACAAAATCTTTATTTTTAGCGTACTTAGCTAAGCTGTGACGAACTAGCAAAAATATTGTTTGCAAAAAAAAATATTTAGTGGATAAAAAAAACCCTTTAATATTTTTTTTGGTTTGCGCATGGAAACTTCTTGTTAGAGGTCCTATTTAATGAAAAAAAAATATTTGGGCAGGTAAGTGCTCAAAAAAGCAATTTGGCAATTTTGGGGTTCAGTTAAGGTGCGAATTTTTATGAAATTCGTCCTTTTTAAAAATATTCTTTCTAATTATTTTATCCATAAGATTCAAAACTGGCAACAGTGGTCAAAAGATCCCCAAATACTCGGATTTAATTTGGCACAATACCCATCCAGCTAATTCGCTAGTTTGCTGCAACTACCGTTCTGTCAGTCATAAACGTAAATTTTAATACCTGCATTAACGTTAAAATTAGAAATTTCAGTTATTTTATTAATTCTGCAGCTTTACATTATATTTCTGCATGACCTGAAGCCTTAATTAAATTTAGAGAACTTTGATTAACTATTATTTAAATATCTATAAAGTAAAAATCATATAAAATACAATGCAGATATCCAATAATAGCATTCTATTATTAATATACCTGGAATTTTATGATCTGTCGTGTTTTATAATATTGATATAAAATATTTTTCATTGTTAAGTTTTAAATATCGCTCTTAATAAATCACTAAATAAAACTATTTTTTTTAATTTTAATTATGTAGTTCGTAATATTTTTTTACCTAATATATTTTTTAAATTGTAAAAAAAATTGAAGTTTATCAAAAGTAAAGCTTATTATTTCTTATATTCTTTTTAGACTTAGTCCGAGTTTAGGGACAAACACAGGTTAATGCAAAATTTTCTTTTTTGGGACTTTTAATTAACTTTTAATTAAGGTCCAAAGAACCGGATCAAATTTAATATATTCAATTTGCTTTAGCAAATAAAAACCAAGTTGTTTGTGTTAAATTTCAAAAAAAATATTAGAAGCATAAACACATAACATTCGTGACCATAACAGCATCCAGAGACCCTAAATTTTGTTTTGAAATTACAAATTATTTTGTCTTTTCTGACCTAAACATTCTCCAATTTCTTAATTTGACACCAAGAGAAATGCATTTTTTAGGCTTAAGCAATGCTTTTTTTTACAGAATTTAAACCTTTTATTTTGAGAAATTGACCAGTATGATTCGCACTTTCCAATAGTGCAACATGAACACACTTTTGCAACACTCGACCGTCTTCAGTCTAACCAGAACTAACCAGAAATTTTATAGTGATGGGAGAGGCAAGAATGGGCTATTTTGATCAGAAAAAACCAACTGGTGTCTACGCTAGTTTGGGACACAAAAACCCAAAAAAGTGGGGCGGCAACATCCTGGAAAGATAACGACCAGTGATCCCCAATACTCATTCAAAAAAATTTTAGGAAAAAATTCCAAATCGAATGAGTAGCAACCCGATTTCCCCACTTTGGGAGACATTATCTTATAGGGAGGGTTTTTAAAAACCAAGCAAGGAATGGGGCGAGTTTTACAGCGAAAAAGGATTCAACCCCATTCCACTAGAAACACCAGTTTGGTATTTCAAACAGAAATATATGCATGTGGAAAAAAAATAACAGGAGCTTATAAAACAACGATCCATAATAAAAACAGCGGGGGTCACTAGTTTAAAACCCCAATGAAAACCCCAAGCTGACATGGGAATGAAAATAAACTGGAATTTTTGGGGAGAAAAAAAGGGTAAGTCTTCTGTGGGTACTAGGAAAATGGGAATAGAAGGAACAAAAATAAGATGAACTAGCGAGACATATCACCACACCTATTTTGGACCAGAACCTGCCCTTGGGTGCCCAAAAACCACAGCCGAGGGAAACCAGGGGATGGATCCGAAAAAAACACGAGAATACTGGGAAAACTTGAGAATAAAAAAAAAAAAAAGAAAGAACAAGGAAAAACCACTCCACAAAGTAGGAAAAGATTTTGCATAAAGTAGGTTGTTACAGGGCACGATATGCAAAGGGGAACCACACAAGCTTTTCAATGGGGACCCAATTGCAGAATGTGCGAGAGGGGGAAAACAGCCTTCCATATACTGTGCAATGTGAAGCGTTATATCACAAAAAAAAGGCTTTTTTTGGGAAACCGAAAATGCCCCCACAAAAAATATATCGACCAACCAGTTTTATAATTAAAAAAAAATAATATTAAAAAAAAAAATTTTTATTTTTTTAAATTATATTAATTTATATATATATATATATATATATATATATATATATATATATATATATATATATATATATATATATATATATATATATATATATATATATATATATATAAAAAAATTCGGGGTGGGAGGTTCCATTTATAGACATTTGGGATAAAGAAACGAACAAAGTGGGAAGTTGGGGAGGCTGGGGGTTAGAAAAAAAAGGGAAAAAGCTTTGGCACCCCTGGGAGCTGCCAAAGGAGGAATTATACTAGCCAACTCTTCGGAGCAGAACCTTGAAAATACCTATTTTCCCCTACAGCTCGTCGGTGGGCAAGAAAAGGGAAATTTTTCGGTAAATGTGGATCATTAATAAGACGAACAGTTCTTCTCTGAATTGAGCCAGAATCCCAAGTGTTTTCCAGACGTAAAACAATATTCAAAAGGAGGGTCTGATTAAGATAAAACAATATCCAGTTTGAAGGAGGGGAAATCCCGTCGGGTCGAAAAAAAACCCAAAGTTTTTGAAGCTGCTGAGTCTATGGATATAATGTTTTTGGGTGCCAGTTAAGGTTTTCCCCAAAAGAAAACACCCACAAGATTAAACGATTTTTTGTTCTGCAGAATTTGGCCGTCTATGTAACGTATGGGTTTCGATTTTTTTCGCTATAGCGAACATTTCTGTTTTTTTTTAGGCTTTAAAAATTGGGACAACATTTTTTTTGGGGCCCCAATTCTAGATGACTTTGGTTTTGGTAAAAAAAATATCTGCATTGAATTGCACTTGTTTTCCCAATCAGAAATTTTCAGGAAAGGCTTTAAAAATTAATATTAGAGGGGGGGTACTATTGTCGGCAAAACCCCCGGAAAGATTGGTTTTGAAAAAGAGAAGATCGTTGTTGGTGCCAGTACTAAAACCCCAGGGGACCCCCCGCACTAAGGATAGAAGCTGAAGAATTTACCAGCTACAATAAGTGATATTTCCCTTGATTAAAAGAAATCTGAAGAGCCAAGAACAAGAAGGGTTTTTCCCTTTTTTTCTTCAAAACTTCCAGCCCAAGTTCTAATGTAACGTGAGTGTCTAATGTAAAAAGTTTATTTATACAATGTCTCAGAATAAAAAGGTTTTGGGGAAAAGGGAAAAGACCTTTTCAGGTAAAGGGGGTTTTGCAAAATAATCTGAGGAAGGGCAGTAGATAAAACGGAAAATTAGGGGCCTGTCTAGATGTACAAAAAAAATGTGAAAAAATAAAACTTTAATTTTTTTTCTTTGGGAAAATGCATCTGAAAGAATTTTTATAAAATTCTTCCAAAAGAAGCCATGGAAGTACCTGATAATAAGAGTAGGGTTTATTTTTTAAAGCGAACAACTTTTTTTTTTGTGTTCATAAGAAAAAAAATATATTTTGGGTCATACCTTAAAAAACAACTTATTCTACATAAAAGTTATTTAAAAACCTACAAAATTTTTGCTTATTATTTTTTTTTATGGTCATCTTTTAAAACAAAAAAATATCTTAACTTTAGGTTTTGTGCCTAAAAAAAAAAAAAATATTTGTTTTTTTTTGATTGTCGGTCTATCATAAAAAAAATATTTTGTTACAAAAAAATTGGAATAAAGAAAAC
>JAHBCN010015912.1:0-20309 GCA_019359885.1 Listronotus oregonensis
CAATGTCATATTCAGCATGTCACGACCGAAACCCCAAGTAACCTAGGTATACATGTTTTATAATTGCAAATAAAAAATGCATTTAAAAATTTTTTTTCCAATGCAGAAATGGGTTTCTTTTCAATAAAAATTTTTCAAATTTGCAATTAAAATAAGAAAAAAACACATTGAAATCCATTTACTGAAAAAAAACCCTTTTGATTTTTTTTTGGGACAATTTTTTCACCAAATTGAAATTAAATTATTACAAACAAGAGGAAAAAACTAAATCAACAAAAATTACCAAAAAAGGGGAAATTTTTCAAATTACGATTACTTATTAGAACAAAATGTTTTTGGTTTTAAAAAATCATTTTAAACGCAGGCGCCAATGAATTTTCTGGGATTTTTTAAAATTTTGTATAACCTCTAAATAGGCAACACGCAACATTTTGGGTCACGTTTACGGATAAATAAACCCTGTATTTTTAAGAGAAAATTATTAAACTGTACTTGAAACTTTCTAAAAAATTACAAAATTCAATTTATAAGTCGCTTAAATCACATTTAAAAACCTTATGAATATCTAGCATCGAATTTGAAAAATTCGAAGAAATGTTTAATTTAAGAGCAATTCATGTAAAGGTCAGAAATAACATTAAATTTTAAAAAAAATATTTGCCAAAAACTAATTTTAAGGAAAACCTTTAAAATAAAAAAACCCCCTATCGGGTCCCCGTGCTAAAATTTTTGGGGGCTTGATTAATTATCGGATTATGTGTATCATTTGTACGTAGTTACCATTTGTAAGAAAAAAACTAAAGATAATCGGGATTCTACCGAAAAAGGGGAATTGTTCCCCCGGTTAATTTTTTTTTCCAAAAAAAACTGATTCGTATTGGGGATTCGATTTCTTTACGAGGATTCGGATTTATGAATCGATTTCTTTTTTGAAGGATCTGTCCCAGCTCTGATATGCAGCATAATACAGCAGAATACAAATTGAATTTAAAAATAAAAATATTAAGTTAGTTTATTGCTGCATATAATTCTCTCTAAAGAACCGGTTTAGGAGTTAGGATCACTGGAAAGACCAAACGGCTCCTTAACCGAATCTAGAAGACAGACGTTGGAGCTTCTAGCAAAAACTTACTTCCCAGGAAGTATAAACTGAAGGACCAGAAAATCTCCCTGTGGATTAAACGGCCTCAGAAAGACACTGGCTGACTTCTAACATGATAATAACAGCACAAGCGATAAGGGGTGCAGTAGGCTCATTCCTCCTATAAATCGCCGGGTGAAGAAGGCATCTTTATGTATTTACAAGCCGGTGTGGAATGATCTACCTATCTAATAAGACTTTTTAGAAAAGTCGGGAAAAAAATACTGGATGTCCACTAACGGGGGCCCCCTCAAGGTTCACCCCTTTAACACATCAGTATGCATACGGGTAATAAAGAATAACCCTCAACAACCTGGTGGCAAACATCGCCAGCTCCCTGGAAAAAGGGAGATGGTGGGGGCCCTCATTTCTAAATTGAAGGAGCTTTTAACAATCGTTACCTGACTCCCTGTATGGGGCTCAGCTTCCGGGGATCAGTCGGCCCCTTGTGACTGGATCAGGACCATGTTGGAAAACAGAAACATAACCACCCATTGCAGGGGGAGATGATCAGATTTGTGCCCCAGGAAGGGTTCTATCCCCCTGCTTGGTCGCTTCTGGTGGATACCTGCTGACCATACTCTCTCTCTGGGAGATCGATCCCGGCATATGCAGACCCTCTAGTCATCCAAATTTAAAAGGAAACTCGTGGGGATTATTTCAAATATCCTTCAAGAAGTACTAAACACCCAAAAGCTGGGGGTAAAAAGGGAAAAAATAACAAAAACCCTAAAAAATGGTTTTTTACCCCCCTTCACCCGAAAAAAAAAAAACCCGGTTAACTTGAGGGCCACCAACTCTGCAGGTGAAACAATACCATTTGCGAAAGAAGCAAAATATCTGGTGTTGATCCTAGATAGCACTCTTGGCTGGAATTCGCATTTAGAAAAAGTACACGCAAGGCGACCCTATCTTTCTGGACATGGTAACAAACCCGGGCGTGTCTTGGAAGCACCAGTCTCCTCAGGGGTGCCTGACCTGTGACAGACTGGGAATGCCCTCAGACAATCCTCAGCAACAAATTACAACCGGCCCTTCAGTGTAGTCTACCCACAAAGGGAGGACTGGAGTCGAAAAAGACCGATCTGCTCCGGGCTGGCATCGTTGTTACCCATTTGCTCCAAAATCCAAGGGCGGTGTTGGGCAGAAAATGGAAGAGACCAGGGCAGAATTTTCCTTTGCCTTTTGGGACTCTCACACCTATTTCAAGCGGAGGTATTTGCTATTGAGATGTGGCAGTCGGGTTGACCACTGACATGTAAGACAGTTAAAATATTTTCCAATAGTCAAGACTTTAAGTTAATTATGAATTTAAAAACCGTCTAGAATTGAGGATCCTGCAAACTGGGTTAAAACAAAGGTTACACTACTGGATATGGAAACACCGGCCTGGGTAATGAATCCGCAGACCTCCTTCCAAAGGGGGGAAAAAAAATTCACAGGGCCGAAACCGTATCGGTATATTTTATGGAATGGCCAGCGTTCATATCAGCTTGGACACAAAGTGAAAATTTTCGGTACTGGCGGACTTCGGGTCTCAGACCTCGAAGGCCTTTAAAGCCCACCGCCAACAATGTACTGTCAACTACTGGAACAGTCAAGTTTTACCTTAAAACTCTAGTGGGATTGTACGGGATACTGCAGATTGAAATACCACATGCCCAAGATCGGCCTAGCGGAAGACGACGAGTCCCATGGCATGGAGGATGAATCGACAGAACACATACTGTGTTCTTTCCCGCAATTGCACGACTTTAAAATTCGCTCCTCCAATGCCTTTTTAACGGGGGGTGAAAGATCTTCTCCCAACAGGATCATCAGATTTATTAGAAGTCTGGACCTGGTGGGAAAAATATAAAAAGGTGTGAGCCCAATAGACCGATTGGTCGTGGTGGAATGGTGTTATACCCACTCACTTTAAACCTACCTACCTACTACCTACCTAGTATATTGCTTTTAAAAGCATTATAAAAAATATTTGTTTTAGCTAAAATAAAAGTCTGTGTTAAGTTTGTTAAGTTTGCACTTATATACAATGTACGTACCTGAAATAGTTCAATTTAATTAAACTACTGCCTAAATATTACAGTTACAGCTAAAGTTAGGTATAAGTATATGGGGTCAAACGCAATTAATAATTTTGTGCACACATAGCAAGTTAAATCTTGGACATTGTAAACCAAACTTTCCCTGCCGCTGGGCAGGGAACGTTTGTTAAATGACTTTAATCATGTGTCGTTTGCAGTTTAATAAACTTTTGTAATTAAAACTCATAATTAATTTATAGCTGTAACTCAGGAGAAATTTGGGCCGAATTGTTATTTTTTGTTATCACTAACAACGAAATTAAAACCATTGGTTTGGAGACATTTTTTTAGGTACGAATAATAGCATAATTGGTCCATATTTTGTCTTGGTTAACAAACTATAATAATATGCAGAACCATTTTAATCTGAGCAAAATATTTTTTTGCGGCAATTGAGAAAAAATAAAAATGTGGCTAATGTTTTAAAAGGGTAATGTCTTTTAAAGTTATTTATAATTAAAAATGTTAAAATAAATAACCAAAAACTTGGTTATTTGAGTTTTCACATAAATTTATAGGTTATGTGAAAAAGTGTAAATAAAAGTTGTAGCTCTTTTTATTACCTATAAATTTGTCTTTACTTCTTTCATAGGACTTTTAGTTTTGCCGGAAATCGAGTAAACTGTTTTTTACCCTTAAAACTCCTTCCTCTTCCCGACCTTAGATCGCCCGGAAATTACTTTTTCTTTTATTTTTGTTATATTCTCTCTTTTTTAATGGGTTACATCCTACTACAATTTTTTTTTTTTTGGTTTAAAAAATTATCGACTCTGGTCTAGTAGGGATATTTTGTTTTTTTTTAACCAATATCGACATTGACTTCGGTAGCAAATGGAAAAAGATTTTAAAGTAATTAGGATTGTGGTTTCTTCATTTAAATATTTCTTTTGTGTCACGTATGTATTAGTGTTATTAAAACAAAAATCTTAGTAAACTTGAAAAAATGCGACACAACTTTTAAATAACATTAAAAAATTTAATAAAATATTTTGGTGTCATAAAATTTAATTTTAATACGTCATGTAATTTTTTATACAAATATTTAAGTTTTTATAATATTTATTTGCACGAGTAGGTTTCTGGATAACGGTTATTATATATTGCACATAATTATTGTTTTAAATTAACATGGTTTGTTAATAAAATAGGTTTCTATAAGCTGCACCAAAAGCAGCTTTAGCTAATTACATTTTTAATAATTGATTTTATATCGTTACTCTAATTGGGTAATCAGAATAAGGTCTTGAATTTTTCCTGTTTGTTCCTGTTATGAAGATGCTAGTTTACTTTTGCATCTAATTATTCTAAGGAATATTGTTGGTGTATAAAAGGTTTAATAACGATTCCCTTTTTCGAAAACCTTAGAAAAATAAAATTGAGTTTTGGTAACATTTAAATCAAAATTTTATTTTTTAACTGTATTCACTTAAAACCAATTAAAAAAAATATTATATCTTATACCTTTAACTGAATAACATATCAATAAGTCTCTCAAACAATCAAACAAATACTTCTGAACCTATATGTATGTATATATGTATGTATGCTGTATGTATGCAAAGCTGAGTCTGAGGAAACGAACCCAAGGCAAGGCAAACGGAAGTGTTCCGCAATCCCGCACACCGTCACCCTGTGCGAGACAAACCAAGAAAGGCCGGTCTGAGCATGTACAGGTAAAACCCAGTACAACAACTGGGGCAACCTTCAAACAGGCTCTTGAGGCCAAAATGGCAGTCTCGTTGGACTCGTTCCCGGAAGGAAAACTCACCGCGGAACAGTCAAACAGATTCAGATGGCGATGACTCGGGAGATCTTTAAGTCTCAGCGGGGAGGGGCCACGTTGCGGGTAGCTACCCGCAGGCTGGGGTACTTTCGTAACCTGCGTAAACGATCACGCCAGGAACTGGCAATGGACAAAGTTCCAAAAATTCAACCCTGGGAGGGGCGACCCTTAGAGGAGGATACGCTAAGGACGTTGTCAAAACTGCCAAGGTTGTGACATTTATACCCACGGAACTCTTGATGACAAGGGGCCGGGTAAAATCCTCAGAATCTGGGGATCCAAAACAAGGATCTCAACACAGGCGACTGGAGGCTCATCGCAGCAGCCGTAGTGAGAAACAGGGCATCACCCTTGTACTTGCTATGGACAACACGCCCTGAAGGAGTTGGGCAAGAGGGGCTACCAAGCCTTTCTGGGCCTAAACCTAATCACCTTCAGGTGACTAAAGCTCACAAACAGGAGCTGCAGGAACTGCGGGTGCTTCAAGCAAACCTGCAACATGTCCTATGCAGGCTCCTATCTCGTGGGGGAAAGCGGACATAGCCCTCCCTACAAGAACCTTGGCTTTTTAAAGGAAAAGTTGGGGACTTAGGCGAAGCCGAGTAAGTTAATATATGACTCCAACTCTGAAATGTCAGATCCTGCATATTTATTAAAAGGAACTACATGCCTTAAAGCTAACTGATTTCTGTTCTAGGGACCAGGCGGCGGTAAGGCTGAAATACATCATGGAAGGTGTATGGACTGAAGTTGTCCTCGCTTCAACCTACCTTCCATGATGATAATCAATACACCCCCATCTGAGGAACTCCGCCAGTTGGAGCAATTCTGTAGGCGCTCTAACCTACAGCTCATTATTGGGATGGATGCCACGCACACCACACTGCTTGGGAAGCAGTGATATCAACAGGAGAGGTGAAGTACCTTTTAGACTTTATTATTTCTGAAAATTTAGAGGTATTAAATGGGGGGAAAGAACCTACTTTTGTGACTAGAACCCGTAAAGAGGTAATTGACATTACTTTGGCATCTCCGCGTATACGATCCCAGGTAACTCGGTGGTATGTATCTGAGGAACGGTCGCTGTCTGATCACGGCACATCTTCCTGGCGATCTCCTGCATTTCAGAGGCCAATGGAGGAGTACCGTGATCCGAGGAGCACGGACGGGGAAATACAAGGAAACTTTGACCATCAACTGCAGTAACGTCAAAACCAGCATTAGGAACACTACTGACATAGAGCTTGCTTCCTGCGAACTACTGGAGGCTATTACAAACTCTTATCAGAATCACTGTCCTCTAGTAAAGCAAACCGCCAGGAAAAAGTCTACCTGGTGGAATAACGAACTACTGGAGCTAAACAAAAAACCCGCAGACTGTTCAACAGAGCGAAGAAAACGGGTGAGTGGGATGAACATCAATCTGCACTCACCGAATACAATAAACGGGTCCGTAAGGCCAAACTGGATTCATGGAGGAAATACTGCCAGGAGGTTGAAAATACCAGCACGGCAGCCAGACTTCAAAAATCCTGTCAAAAGATCCGGTCAATCCTGTTGGCACTCTAAAAAACCAGATGGAACCTACTCTGAAACTGGCAGGGAAACTTTGGAGATTTTGCTCCAAACACATCTACCAGGATCAAGAAACTCAACTTAATGAAACCTACCCAGACGTCAATGTTCCGAATATTCAGCCCACAAGAAGCGACTGGGAAGTAGCAAAGGAAGTCATAACCTACGAAAAAATCGAGTGGGCAATTGAATCATTTGAAGCCTACAAAGCACCTGGACCTGATGGAATAATCCCAGCACTACTACAGCAGGGAAAGCAAACCCTAGTTCCACTGCTTTGCAAACTCTTCCGTGCAAGCCTAGCTACGAGCTATTTGCCAAATGCATGGAAGCAGACTAAAATGGTCTTCATTACAAAGCCGGGTAAGGACTGCTCCCAGGCAAAGGGACTTAGACCAAATACATTGTCATCTTTTATGATAAAAACAATGGAAAAACTGACCGACAGGTATGTCAGGGAAAAAACTCTCTTACAGAGAGGCTACTCCACAAAAACCAACATGCCTATCAATCAGAAAAATCATGCGAATCTGCTCATCATCAACTGGTGACCAGATTAGAACTCGCACTGGACAACAAGGAAATCGCACTTGCTGCATTTCTTGACATTGAGGGAGCTTTTGTCGAACCTCCTTCAACTCAATGGCCGCGCTCTTCCAGACTGGTGTTAACGACACCATTTGTAGGTGGATAAACAACATGTTACTTGGCAGACGAGCGCAAGCAACGTTATTCAGCGAAACAATGGAGGTGTCAGTGGTCAAGGATGCCCACAGGGAGGGGTTCTATCCCCACTACTGTGGGATATGGTTGTTGACGAACTCCTGGTGGAACTGAATAATAATGGCTCATACCCAGGGGTATGCGGATGACATCACTATACTTGTCGTGGGAAGCATAACAAAACAACCTCGGAGCTTATGCAAAGGGCACTGAGAATTGTGGAGGGGATGGTGCAACAAGGAAAACCTTACTGTTAATCCTGGCAAAACTGCGCTAATACCCTTCACTAGACGAAGGAAGCTGGATGATTTAATATCTCCTCACTTCTTCGGTACCACACTCGGCTATGTCCAGGAGGTAAAGTATCTTGGATTAACTCTGGACTCTAAGCTAATCTGGAATCCACATATGCAGAATGTGATTAATAAGGGCAAAATGGCTCTAATGGCTACCAAAAGAGCTGTGGGGAAGAATTGGGGATTTCAGCCAAGCATAGTGCACTGGTTGTATACTGCTGTGGTAAGACCCATGATAACCTACGGTTCAACTATCTGGTGGCCAAAAATAGAACAGAGAAAAGCAGAGCTGGAGTTATCAAACTCCAGCGACTACATATCTCTGTATAACGGGAGCTATTAGAAGCACTCCAACTGCAGCCATGGAAACCCTACTAAGCCTCCCCCTCTTGGTATAATTATTAAGGCGGAGGCGAGGATTGGGGCATACAGGCTGAAATGCAACAGCAACTGGTGCTCTGGGCCTGCCCTAGGACACACCAGAATAACAAGTAGTATCACAAACCCAATATTTGAGATGGGCAGTGATACAATGCCAAAAGGATAAATACACACAGACCATACAAAACCCGAGCTTACCTGGGGCGGTGTGACGATCTCCTGGTCAGTCTCGAAATTTGGTTTGGTATACCGATGGATCCAAGACTGACAATGGAGCCGGCGCAGGAATACATGGTATGACCCCTAGGTTTTAATCTTTCTTTCCCTGAAATATGCCACTGTTTTCCAGGCGGAAATATATGCCATTGAACTTTGTCTGCGAGAGAACTTGAGGAGGAAATATAAGGGCAGGGACATTACTATCTTCTCTGATAGTCAAGCGGCCAGAAAAGCTTTGGCATCTCAACAAGTCAACTCAAGGTTGTCTGCAATGCCTCCTAAACCTGGCTAACCACAACAAAGTTACACTTTCCTGGGTGCCAGGACACAGGGGAATACAGGGCAATGAAAATGCAGACTCCCTGGCCAGGCGAGGCTCCGCAGCAATGTTTGTGGGTCCTGAACCTGTTTTTGGAATACCAAAAGCCTCGGTTCGTGGCTACATGAATCGGTGGATTCAAACACAACATCAGTCATACTGGAACCACATTCCAAGGCAAAATACACTAAATCAATGTTGGAATCACCATCGAAAGCATTGACAAGTGAACTACTAAAACTAAATAGGAATCAGATTAGAATAGTGACAGGATTAATAACCGGACACTGCACCCTAAGAAAACATATGCACACTATGGGACGAAGAGGAAGAGACAGCCTCTCACATCATATATGAGTGCCCTGCACTTACATACTGGAGAACAAATCAAAACCTCATGGTGGACACTAACCACCAGGAGGCTGGAGACCAGAAAAGAACAGTAAAAGGGCTACTACACCTGTCTAGGTGTCAAACCTTTTTAACTGAAACAAATACACAAGAGATACAACAAGCCCTGTAGGCTGCAGTGTCGAGGCGGACAAAACCTCAACTTGTGTATTTAGTCTATTAATCAATCAATCAATCAATGTATGTATGTATGTATGTTATATATATATATATATACATATATATATATATATATATATATATATATATATATATATATATATATATATATATATATATATATATATATATATATATATATATATATATATATATATATATATATATATATATATACATATATATATATATATATATATATATATATATATATATACATATATATATATATATATATATATATATATATATATATATATATATATATATATATATATATATATATATATATATATATATATATATATATATATATATATATATATATATATATATATATATATATATTATATATATATATATATATATATATATATATATATATATGTATATATATATATAAATTTACTCATTGCACAAGTATTTAAACTGTGATACCTGCTTCCTGTAGTCTCTCCTTCTTTACCAAATCATTATTACTGCCTCCTAGTTTACTTACGGCATTTATAGAATATGGCTAAAACAGCTGTAAGCTTTTGTCATCCATCTCAAAAATAAAATATCACTCGGTCATCATGGTTATAGTTGGATCATTTTTAAAATGAAAATTCGGTACCGTTTGAAAAGAAAAAAAAACATTAAAAGTTGCAAAAAAGATTTGGCGGCGCCTTTGCTTTTTATAATGTGCCGCTTCCCGCAGGTGTCTGTATTAATGGACCATATAAAAAGCCAAGCCGATCGACAATAAAAATTAAATCTTTTTGCTGCTTTTTATGTTTTTTTTTCTTTTCAAAGGGCACCGAATTTTCATTTTTAAAATTATCCCACTATACTATAACTAACTTATACTTGGTGGTAAAACACCTTACTTTTTAGGATCACCTATTTCTTTATTTTTCAAACAGTAATATAACGAAAAATATACTTTTCGTTGTATATAAATAAGAACGAAATAAAAATTCATATCGGTATTCATCAGCAAATACATTCCACATATCTATAGAGCAAAGTTTTGGTAAAATATGGCTAATTCAATTTATTTATTTTATTTACAAATTTAAATCTATGTCTTTCAAACTTATTAGAATCATTAAAGAACTTACTTTATTTTTTTAAATAAAGGTTTAAACATATTGTATGCGTTTACTTAAATAAAAACTTAATAAGTAAGAACTAACAAACGAGCGGTAATAAAAGCACTAATCAGACAGCCACGATTTGGTAAGTTATAGTCGGGTATCTCAACTTCTGGACAATCCAGTTTTACTTGATTTATGTCTTAACATATATAGCTCTCTATTAAAATACTTGCGACATAGTTCGAGAAATTAAACAAAATGCACGCAGTTTGCCCAAAATGGTTATTAAGCTCTGTGGCCAATATCTTCGGCTCTACAAACGATAATAACACACACACAAAAATGACAAATGTTAGATGTAAAAGCAAAAACCGGTACTACTCCTATTTATGTCCAACAAAGCCCACGAATAAATGTGTAATTTAAAAATAGTGATGTTCTCTGACAATCAATCATGGATTTACCGACCCTGCTGAAGTTGCTTTACTTTACTTTTCTAACAGGATGCCGTGTTTTAACATGGCAAAGAGGCTGTATTATAATTGTCATTTCTTCATTTTTGTAATGAGTTTGCATGGAAAAAAGGTTATTTGTATAACCCCTTTATCTTTTATAGTAAATCTTATTTTTTTAAAAAATATTATTTCTATTTTAACTAGGCACCAAAAAATAACTCTAAAATCTTGGAAATTGTCTTTATTTGTTAATTGATACACAACGTTTCGGTAAGAGATGTCACTCCTACGTTTTCAAGTGAAACTAAAAAATATTCTTAAAAGCTACGACGAGGTAGCAGATTCTATAGTCTGGACAGTTTGGGATTGAAGGAACGAAAAAGTAGGAATTTCGGGGCCTTTCAAGTTGCACTGTAAAAGGATGCATAAAAGTGGCACTACTTGTTGCTTGGGAGCTGCCAGAGGAGGAATTATACCGATTTTCCAGAGCAGAAGCCTGTAAAAGCGCAACCCTTCAGTAGGCCGGAGAAGAAAATTTTCCTGTTAGCGTGAGATAATTAATAAGACAAACAGCTCTTCCTTAAATGGAATCAAAAATGCTAAGCGTTGTGGCAGGCGCGTTGCTCAGACAGGAGAATAAAATTTTAAAGGGGGTTTGATTTGGAATACGTAGAGAGTAAACATATTGGAAGAAGAGAAATAGGTGAAATACTTTCTGTCACAAAAGGGAAATTTAAGCTTTTTAGAGGAGGTTGAGGCTATGGGTGTAATGTGTTTATACCAGTTAAGGTTAGTCTCGAAAACAACAAGATTGAATAACTCTGTTTTGCAGAACTCGGTCGCTTATATGTAGCGGATGAGCACTGGCAGACTTTTTTCGCGAAAGCGAAAAAGGACTGTGTTTTGGATGCAATAAATTAGACAAGATTTATGGTGCCTCAATCCAAGATTAGTTTAAGCTCTTGTAAAAGAGATATCTATATTACCCTGCGCTTGTTTTCCAAACCAGACCTGAAGGCTGGCTTTAAAAATTTACTTTTAAAGTGGAAAGTACTATTGCCAGCAAAACTATGAGTAGGATTAATTGTGGGTATGAGAAAATCGTTGATGTAAAAAAGAAACCGAGTTGGTGCTAGCTCTGGGGCACCCAAGCATTAATTTACCACTCTAAAAAAAAGTATCGGACCCAGAGGTATAATATGGGTTTTAATTTATTTTTACCTTCTGAATAGAAATTCGTGTTTAGAGTTTGGCCATCGGTCACAATTTGGCCTAACCTCAAGCAACCGGAAAAAAAATCAATTTTGGTGGTTTTCGGCAATTTACTAAAGATGGTGGATACTAGAGCAAAACGAAATTGCGTTTAAAAGGCAAAAATAAGTCGAAAACCATATATCATATCTTAAAGTCCGATATTTTGTGTGTTTTTTTCAGTTTTTTGAGGGTAAGCGAAATTGTCAGCTGATGGTCAAACTCAGACCACGAATTCGTGTATAGGAGGCAAAAATACATCGAGAACCATAAATCACATCTTTGGGCACGATACTTTTTTTGTTAAGTGGTGATAGTTAAACCTGGAAAATGACCATCCACATTAACTAATGTTAAATGATTAGAAAGGAAACTAATGACTCAAGAACAAAGCTTAGGTGGAAGACCGTTGGAAAAAAGTTTTTTAATGAGCCCACCATGTCAGACCTAGTCAAAAACTTTGACTACGTCAAGAGGAACGATTTGGGATTCACGAAGAAACTTAAGGATAATGTTTCAACTGTGCGAGACAAAAGATAAAAGACTGCTGTGGATTTTTGTGACGGAATCAATACTAAATGTCATCTAAAATTTTGTGTTTTTTTGTTGACGTTGACGGAACAAACTGATAAAATGGGTTAAATATTTAAAAACTCTGCACCCACATTACTTACAATTAAGGCTCTATACAAATCCTCGTGGGCTGACATAGGAAAAAAATGTTTTAGGTTTAAAAGTTGAGTTGAAACTGCAGTAACAATAATTGTGAATATATTTTAGTGGTAAAAAAAGTATAGTAGTTTTATTTATCAGTGTTCTTCTTTAAAAAAAATACATTTTAGATTTTAAATTAAAAAAATTGAATAAAGGATTTATCTTTTTCTTTAACAAATATCGTCTTAATTACTTTTTACTTTATATGTTTACGCTTATAAAAACTACCCCAAACTTTTACCATCCACGTATCTATTTGTTTTTTAAGTATCGTATTTGAAATAGGAAATCATATAAACGGCAAAACAAAAACACAAAATAGGTCTAGTTGCTATACGTCCGTTACTCGTATATTCTTATTTAAATAAATACATAATTTTTTTTAAAGCTGTGGCAATATTTTCTTGATTTATACTACTTAATAATATTAAACAGCTCACAATTAAATCCGAACATCTGCTAAGCAAATACCAAACACACATTTAGCCGTTTTAACTTTATGACACATTACTAATGTCAAGGCAATGTTTATGCCTAAACTACCTAGTACATCGGAAATTTCAGTTATACACCTTCATTTATTAGAGTTATAAACTAAAAGTTTGCGTGACATAAATTTATAGTTATATTTGCATTTGCACATTTCACAGTGATCACAACTCTTATTACGAGATCGTTCTGTCAATAGAAAATAGATTTTTGTTCGTGTATTGGTTAAATAATCAGCGCATTATGGTTTTTATGTCCTGTTGTAAAAAAAAGTGGCTGTTGAAATATTGAGTTTATACCCTATTGACACACTTCATACAAACAATCTGAAAGCAATGTATTTAATTTTTCCATTTTTGAGCCAGTGCGGTTTTAAAAATCGATTTTAACTTTATAAAATTTCATTTTGTTCTTAGTTTAACCTTTTATAATTAAACACCAATAAAACAATATACAATATATTCTATTAACATTAAACAGTTTTTTGCTTAGTTTTAAAAAGGGCAACTATTTTAAATATCACCAATTTAAAGAGTTCGCTTTTTAAAAAAATACCCAGGTTTTAATAATATGTATGTTTTTATTTACAAGACAAAATACTTTGGTATAAAGTCCGTCTAATATTATATATTTTTTTGCACAGAGGAGGAATTATACTGGCTAACTTCTCTGAGCAGAAGCCATGAAAATACCTATAGAGGAAGTCTTTTTGTAAACGTGAGACCATAAAAAAACACACGGCTTTTCTTTGACTGGAGTCCAGAATGCTGAAGTGTTGTAGAAGACGCCATTTCCCAGACATGAGAACAATAGTCTAAAGAGGGTCTGATTTGTGATATATACAGAGTGTATAGATTGAAAAAAGAAAAATACTTTTTGGCTAGAAAGAGGAATCCATGCTTTTTTGAAGCTGCCGAGACTATGGATGTAAGTGTTTGTGCCAGTTGAGGTTATTCTTAAAAGTAACGCCGACAAGATTAAACGACTCTTTGTTCTGCAGAACTTGGCCGCTTGTATGTAACGGATGAGCATTGGCAGACTGTTTTGTGACAGCGAACGTGGCTGTGTTTTCGAGGCATTAAACTGGACAAGATTTTTGACGCTTCAACCCAAGATAAGTTTGAGGTTTTGTGAGAGAGACAACCGCTTGGTTTCCAAATCAGGCTTCTTGACTGGCTTGAGAAATTAAATGTTAGCGTGGAGGTACTATCGTCAGCAAAACTATGAATGGGATCGATTGTGAAAGAGAGAAAATCGTTAATGTGTAGAAGAAACACAGTGGGTGCCAGTACTGAGCCCTGGGACACCCCAGCATTAATTTGGTAGAAGCTGAAAGAATAACCATCTACAGTAACTGATATACGTCGATTAGAAAGGAAACTGGAGAGCCAAGAGCAAATTTAGGTGAAAGACCGTAAGAAGGAAGTTTGTTAGTTAGTTAGTTCATCAAGAAACTCAAGGGACTTGTTTCAGTTGTGTGAGATAAAGGAAAGAAGAGCTGTGGATCTTCTGGGATAGAATCCATAGTGTCTATCATGTAAGATCTTGTATTTTTTCAGATACTTTAAGATTTGAGAATTAATAATTTTTTCCATTACTTTGCAAACAATAGAAAAAAGAGTAACGTTGAGCCCAGAAGGATCTTTTGGAACATGCGCTAGAGTTGCTGGTTATCGGCAAATGTGCCTTAAACGGGTGTCTCCAACGAATTCTTGGATATAAATAAAGTAAACAAACCTTGTTTGGCATAAATATATTCAGGTGGGCAAAGAGGGATAGTTCTTGTAAACACACTGCACCGGCAACATTAATTAAAGACACAGAATAACATAACTCCGGAAGAAATAACTTTTTAAATGTTTATGGTATTGCACCATATATTACATTTTTATAAATCGATGATTCTTTATTGTTAAAAAATATTTTTAAAGCCGGAAAACTATTTTTGTTTATTATCTGAAGTGACAGATAGATATGACATTTACTTTAGATGCTCAATTCGGTTGCTGTTGATCAAGTCAGTTTACAAAACGTGTTACTGAATATTACAACCTACTAGAAAGAGATAAAAGACATCGAAGTGCCGTACAACACCTAATTTACTATAATTTTTTATTAAACGAATGCAGCAGCTGTCCAAAATAACTTTGTTGCCGGGCTTGGAACTGTCGTATTAATAAATGTTTATATTTAAATCGATGTTGCCTATATTAACCCAAAAATCAATATTTTTGAATAATTTTATTACATTTTCAAGGTAATTTTCTGATTTTGGTTTTCGAGATCTGGCAATTTGTTTACGTTTTTCCAAAACAAAAACAAACAGATCACTATACCAAACACCCTGCCTACTAACTGGCGTTGCGTTAATTCTAGTCCTTGAGTTCGTTGGGTGTCTCCAACGGTGCCTCTGAGATACAGGGCGACCTCTCAGAGTATCTAGCCTTACTGCGGTAATGCGGGGCTCTGCTATGGTGGACTATTACTTCCCTAGCTCCAAACAGAAAGCGAACAGAACCGCTTTCATAGGAAAACATTGACAAAGGTGGGCTGACCGAAACAGATAAATCCGTTCGAGACGTGCCACACCTAAGCTAACCTAACCTATGGGTCTATAGAAGAAAGAGTTTTGTATCCTTTTTTGGGGACAGGTTGCACACGTGCAGCTTTCCAGCTCTGCGGGAAAATGCCCTTATCGTAAGAGATTCGAAAGAGCTCATGAGCACATTTTTTTAAGACAATTGCTGGTATGCCATCCAGCTCAGACGCTTTTTTTTTAATTTTTATTTATTTAAGAGAAGAAAGAATACGCTTCATCTGTGTGACTTTAAAAATGATATTGGAAGTTTTATAAGGAACAGGAGTAACTGTTGAAAAAGGAAGATTAATAGGAGGATTAAGCGTAGAATTGGCAGCAAATTGTTTGACAAATAGTTCGGCTTTTCCTTTAGAGGTAGAAACAATTTCATCTTCAAAGATTAGAGGTGAAAAAGAATTTGTGCAGAAGTTTTGACGAATATTTTTGGCAAAAACCCGAAGGCTTTACTGCCATTCGAGCAAGAGAGAACTTGACCTTTTATACGATTGTTAAAATGGTCTTTTGTTTCCAAGATAGACTAATTATACTGATTTCTTGCTTTGATGCTAGCGTGTCGATTTTCGGTGCTAGCTTTTTGGAGAAACTTTTTGGGGGCTTAAATTTTTAATAGTATGGCTTTGTCACAGGATTTAGAAAACCACGATTAGTGATTTGAAGTTAAGGGTTCTTTTTGGTATTGGGAATATAGATCTCAATGCCTAGTTAAATTGTTTTGGTAATTTGTTTACATATTTAGAAAGGATCGAGAGTACAAAAGCAGGAAGGTCGAGTCGTAGAATGTGTAAAGTATGATACGGTGACCAAACTATGATTAAAGCGACGAAGGGGAGCAGATACTGATGCTTGGTAAAGTTCGGGGGTAAAAGTAAGAAAAGATCTAGGGTGTTATAATTATGAGTGAGACCCTAGGAAAGTAGGTAGATTCCTTTATTAAATTGGTGAGCGAATTTCTGATTGCGAAATTCTCGGCTGCTCTCCCTTGTGTATCAGTTTTTGTAGAACCTAGCCAGTTCTTATTATGAACATTAAAATCCCCGAGGACGATTTCTTTGGCCAATGGAAACTGAAAAATTATAGTGTCGATCTTTATTGAGACGGAATTATAGAACTCGGTGTGAAAATTGTCAGAAGGGGACCGGTGTATATAGTCTAAAAATATATATTATGTAATTTTATATATTTTTATGCATTGTCTTTAAAAACAAGATAATATATTTTTATAGCATGGTCTAGTTTAAGCGACAATACAATTGTGCCAGATTTGCTTTACTACATTTTAATAAGATTTGTAGCATTGTTTATTCTTAATAAAGTAGTCAGTTTCTTCTATTATATTTATTTCCCTGGGAGCCGTCTTAATTTACTACCGGAAGCAGCACAGGCTTCTAGGCTTTTTGTGCCTACTATTATACAGGGTGATTCATTAATATTGCAAAAAATTTAGAACGGATTTTCATACTTAAAAATTTAACCTATGCTCGGCATGCTTCATTTTGTAAATACCTTTCATTTAAATTAAATCCAATATCTCGACAACGGTGGCTCGTATCGACTTCTACCGGGACACCTTTTTATGTAAAAATGACAAAGAAATCTATTTATTTTGCTTAAAAATTTAATTCAAGCAATCATAAAAAAGCTATGACGCATCAAATGTGTAAAAAAACAGTGATGATAGCGCCCCCTACAAGTGAAAGCCCTACTAACATTACATTTAAATTTTGCATGTTAAAAAACCTTCAGATATCAATCTTGATTTAAAGATCGGCATTATTTCAAAAATTAGTTAGAAAAACAAAAATAAAAATTAAACTTTAACACCCTGTATCTACGAAACGAAACATTTTTGAACATGGATTTTTTTTTAATTTTTAAGTAAAAAAACCCGTCCTGATTTTTTTGCAATATTAATAAAATAATCTAAGGATATTTTGTCCTTTGGTGATTTTTGATAAAGCGCTTTCTTTCGAAGATACGGGGTGAAAAAGAATTTCGACAATAACAATTTATTAGCAAAAATTACATATATTGATTCTTAATCTACAAGAACTGTTAAAAAGGCCTACCCCCCGGTCGTATTAAACACAGAACATACACGCCAAATAGACAAAGTCAATCAGTTTTAACCTATTCGACACATACAAAATGATCACTTACGAGACATATTCAAATTGAATGTCTGCAGCTGTTTGTAGTAATCGGAATATTGTTAGAAGAAACCAACGAAATTGTTAGATTTTTTATAACTTGGTAGGTCCAGTGTAGTAGGATATACTTTTATTTCGGCTATGTTAATAATTTTAAAATTATCAAAATTGGATGGTTGAAATTCTTTTTCGCCCCGTATCTTCGAAACAAAGCGCCCTATCAAAAATCATCAAAGGACAAAATATCCTTAGAATAGTCCAAGGAATAGTCCCTTAAATTTTTGCCGCATGTTTAATAAACACCCTGTATATTTCTTGTGTAATTTTACAGATATTTTGTCAATATGACACTTATTTTATTACAGTATTTTAAATGCTATTTAATCAGTGTTAGACAATAGTGACTGGTCTACGTCAACAAATTTTGCAAAAAATGGAAATAAGAAATCCAGATAAAAGGTACCTCATATTTATCTGTATCGAAATTCTACGGAAAAATACATTTAAAAGAATATACTGTAACATAGGCACACAAAAAAAAGTTCTAAACCAGATATGTGAAGTACCTTCCAGTATGTTTTTTGGTACGCTAAAAACGAATTCAAAGCCAAAATTTACCCATTACCCTTCGGTTTTGCCCCAGCAACCCCCCAGCATCTAGTGATGAGCGAGACCGGTCTTGGTCTTGCGGTCTTGGTCTTGTCTTGAAAGCAAGACCAAGACCGAACCAAGACCAACACCACCTTCTCGCTTGCAAGACCAAGACCAAGACCGGGGTATGCAAGACCAAGACCAAGACCAAGACCGAGGGTGCAAGACTACGCAAGACCAAGACCTACCTGCAAGACTCTTGCACTTTTGTCACTTTTTTTTTTTAATTATAATATTCAATTTTTATATTTAATATACAGAGGTATTTCATACAGATATGACAAAAAATGTGTCAAAACCTGAATAAAAAGGCGATTATTTTATGAGTAATAGGTTTCTTTTTAATAAAATAATAATTAAATCGATCACTTCGTATTTTAATAAAATTATCTAGAAATGATAACTAGTAGATTCAGTAACATATTTCAAAAATAATAAGATGTGACTCAATGATCGATAAAGCTCGATATCTCCAAAACCGTTTACGACAGAGAAAAACTAAGAGTACAAAAGTTATAGAAGCTGAAAATTACTTACTTATTCCTAATGTTTTTTTTAAATTAGGTATCTAGTGATGCCACTTACTGGATCAAAAATTTCCAAAATCCAGGAAAACATTATTTTAGTGCCACACTGTAAGAAGTAGCATCATTAGATTGCTCATTTAAACGAAGATATAAATGTAAAAGTAATGGTTTCATAAAAATATATTTGTCATTTTTTTTTTTTTTTTGGCCTGAGGCTATTTTGCCATTTAGCCAGTCACAATGTGTTAGTTTCTTAACTATTTAAACTTATATAATAGCAAAATAAAAATATATATACTATAAAAAAGAAAAGAACTATATATAATATCATTAAAATGTTTTATATCTATCGAATCATGTTTTCAAAATGGCTAATTTAATTTTTAATTCAAACATAAAAGGTAAGTGGAGGCTGTTAACATATAAAGACAAGGATACAGACTTCACGCCACTGGGGTCTGCCAGGCGACTTTTAAAATATAGAATATAGTTTGTCCAAGCTAACATTTTTGTGTTAGCTTACATGTTTAAAAGCAAAAATTACTAGACTCAACGTCAAAATCAGCTGATTGGCGTAAATCACCCAGTAATGGATTAACGGCGTTCAATTTTTGTATTTTTTGTGTTTGGGTGTGTTATTTCGTGTTTTAAAGTAATTAGTGAGATTAGAGATTACTCTGCAGTGTTTTTATTTTTTGTGTGGACTATTTGACATTTTTTTTATTTAATAATTTATTTTATATTGGACTGTTTTTATTTTTATTGGTTTTAAGAAAAAACCACTAGAATAGATATTTTTTAGTGTATAAATCACAATGATTACTGTATTTCCAGTTTGGAAAAGCTTTCGAGACCCACTTCAGAGCTGTGATGAGTCGGAGGTAAGAAAATATAACCTAATAACTATTTTTGAAAAATGATGCTATCAGAATAGTGATCTTGCAAAAAGGTAAAATAACTCGTTTTAAGAGTATCATAATCTAAAAAACATCCTCAGATGTGCCAAATATTTTAAGATTTAAATATTTATAAATGTATTTTAGGATCATAGTGGCTGTTGTGACAATATAAGAAGCAAAATATGAAATTTATAAGTAACTTAGCCTTAATGGAAAAACCAAATGTGCAACGCATGAGAAGGAAATTTTCAAAAGGTTTTATGGAAAATGAAGATTTAGGAGAAAATAAAATCTTTGGGTGTTTCTCGATGAAACCTGGATCTTCTCGAACAGCTCTTTCCCAGGTCTTGGCAGGATGACGATGTATATTTTAGTGGAAAGGTAAAACATTCTAATGACTAATT
>JAHBCN010015913.1:0-20291 GCA_019359885.1 Listronotus oregonensis
TTTTTACCCAATAATTTTCAAAGAAAGTAAGGTTAAAAACAAATAATGTATTTAATATAGGAAAAAAATACCTTTTTGATTTTGTCATAATTTTAATGTTTAAAAAAATACAAACCACCAAACTTATACCCCCCTTTTTCATTAAATTTTTTTGGGGGGGTTTTAAATTTTTTTTTGGAAGTTTTTAATTTTTTTTTTGTAAAGTTTTTTTTTGAAAGCCATTTTTTTCAGCCCTTGTTGGTTTTTCATTTTCCTTTTTGTAACCAGACGTTTTAATTTGGGATTTTTCATGATACAAAGAATTTAGCAACCCTGGTACAAAGAAAATATTACTTTTAAATTTCTTGTTAATTATAGTTATTTGGTAACAAATCCATTTTTGTACATTAGCTAACACATAAAAATGGTAACACGATTCAGTATGTAGTAAATCTGCTGTGTCAAGTCGAAACCGTGGCCGCGAAATCCGAAAAGAACCGAAGCGCCGCTGGAAGTCTAGCACGTCTGTTGTTACTGATATTCCGGGTTATATCTCTCATTAGGAAAACAAGCGTAGGTCAATTCAAATATCACTTTTACAAGACCATAAACTAATTTTGAATTGGGACTTCAAAAATCTTGTCCAGTTTAATGCTCCAAGACCCAGTCATGTTCAGTGTCGCAAAAAGAAATTAATTAATCATTTTGACTTTACTTTTGAGGACAACCTTTACTGAGACAAACACATTACATCCATAGTCTCAGCTGCTTTAAAAAAGCTTGGATTTCTCCTTTGAGCCAGTAACTATTTCTATACGTCTAATCTGTATACTCTGTATGTATTCTAATCACACTAACTTTATAATCTTGTTCTCATGTTTGGGCAATGGTATTTCCCACAACTCTTATCATTCTTGATTCAATTCAAAAACGATCTGTTCGTCTCATTATTGATCCCACGTTTACAGAATAGCTTCCTTCTCTTTCCCACCGACGGGCTGGAGGGGATATGTTACATTTTTATAAGTATTGTCACGACTTCTGCTCCAAAGAGTTGGCAAGTATAATTCCTCTGACAACTTCCAACAGAGCGACACGTAGTGCCACTTTTGTGCATCCTTTAACAGTCCAACTTAAGAAACCCCGAACTTTCCACTTTCTTTGTTCCATCATCCCCAGAGTGTCTAAACTGAAATCTGTTATCCGCAGAAGTTTTCCCTTCTCCAAATATTTAGGTCTGGTGTAGATAAACTTCCCTTTACCACACTTAACGGTATGTTAGTATTGAAGCCTCAGCCTTGGTGGACTGTTTGACGATATGAAAAAAAAATTATGTAAATAATTCTATACTTCTTGTTAAATTCGTTTTTGTTATCTGCATGGGTTAACACTATTTTATTGTACTTTTATACAAATTATAAATTTATAAAATATTATATTACCCTAAAATACAAATAACCAGTTTAAATTATGGTAAGTTTTTACTTTTCTTGGCCATTGCCGATTTCTATGATTTTTTGCATACAGAGGCGCTAATTACAAATCTAAAGTAAATGTTTTTCCTTAAGGTTTTATTTTTCAGATATTAATCCTTAAATGTGATAATTAGATTAAACTTATTTACACTATTTTGCCCTTCTTTTATCACAGAATTCGTGATAATTACATGAAATCATACAATGTTTGATATTTATTTTAAAAAATCGTGTTGTTAATTATTTTATGAAGATTTTTGGTAAAAATACGAAACTCCCAAAAATATCAGCAATTTAAATAGAAGACTGTAAAGTGGTGCCATCAGTTCTTTCCATGTTAAATATGATGATAAAAAATCCAATAATACACAATAATTTTAAATATTATATAATAGTTTCGTTTATTAATCAACAATGTTGTGCAAAAAATTAAAAAAAAAAACAGTAAACGTATAGTTAGTCTAAATTTGGCATTTGATGATGTCAACTTTATATATGGTAACAAAGAATTATGGAAGTCCGGATCTGACCTACGATTCATTGTGCAAACTCCGCGGGGCCGATTCCCCCATTCCCGCTGCCCTGCACGCCCGGACAATTTTGTTCTACAGCATAGGCCTTCCATACACCTTTGGATTTCACTCGCTGCAGATTTACCACCAGGTAAAATAGTCTTTGAATACCATTTACTACCTGCCTATTTTCTCTTTAATTACTTTTTATTTTATTTTGATATTTGTTTATTGTTTTCTGAACCAGTCTTGCAGGGATTCTTTACTGTTTCATAACATTGTAAAAGAATTTTAGTTTTTTTTATGCAAAAACTCCTTTAGAAAATATTTGCAACTTTTAAGTAAAGATCTATTTTATTTATTTATAAGATCACTGCGCGGTTATATAAAGTATGTATGACTCTTTGTTTTGTTTCGTTGGAGTATATGATTTCGTTTGACTACAAAAAAAAGACAATAAAGATAATAAAAGTCAAAGATTTCAGTGTTATTGAAACCCTTACTTTGTTTAACACCTTCAAGGAAGCAAAACTATTCATACTGTAAAACCACGTCCTTAATATCAAAGATAATACTACTACGGATAGATGGTTCATTTAAATGGGGCGCTCTGAATCAGTTCGGAAATATCAATGCTTCCGTAAATGCGAATAAAATTAAGTCGGTAACCCCGGCCCCAGCGAAACGAGGTACGAAACCATGTGTGACGTTGCCAAGTTGTCGCCTGTACCTTATTCGGAATACGAAGTAGGAAAGCGGGCGCAAAACGGGTTGTGTATTTTCTAGTCGCGTTTCATTACGCCAATAGTAAAGGCCTGCCGGCAACACTATTTAACTTTCGTTCAAGGATTGAAATGCATAGCGCGAAAATCTCTCGATGGACATCGGCTTGCGTTAGCCAAAGTCCATTAGGGGTATCAAAAATATAGCCTTGAATGGTTTATCTTATTCGTAGTAGTATTATCTTTGTTAATATATATATTTTTTTTATTTAAGGGTGACCATCTCTCCTTTAAAACAATTCCAATGTCTTTGATACGTACCTTTTCAATGATGCTGGGAGAAATAGACTTTCTCGGTACATATGTTAAACCCTACTACCTAAACAACAAAGACGAAAATACCTGGCTTCCTTTTCCCATACCAGCATTTTTAATTTTGGGACTTTTTATGGTACTAATGCCCATCTTACTGATGAATCTACTCATCGGTTTGGCTGTTGGTGATATTGAAAGTGTAAGAAGAAACGCACAGTTAAAGAGGCTCGCCATGCAGGTAATTTAAACACTATAATATAAATGCGCCCTTTTAAATAAAAATTTGTTCTGGAAAAACCAAAAATAGCATTTGAGTTTGCAATGTTAATCTGGTATGATTTTTCATCGATTTAAAAATAAGGCTCTTAAAATAGGTTTAGTTAAATATAATAAATTTTGCATATGTTAGTCTTATGTAGAAAAAAGAGTAACTATTTTCGTAAAACTTATGTTTATGATATACGGTCATAGGTAGCTGACAGCCACCTTGACTAACCTGCGAGGTACAAAGCTACAATTTTGTGTATAATTAATCTAATAATAGTTAAGTAACAAAATCGATGTCTGGCAGGGTGCAAAAATGTTTTGTCAGGTCATATAATTTTTTTGTCACGAAAAACGATTAAAGTTCAAATTTGGAAATGATTTTGACTTATTGCTAAAAGTTTTTACCTGGATCTCCAAACACTGGGATACGCAGACAATTTCGTCAGTATGGTCCAAGAGAAATTTAGCAACACTGTTAGGGATAAAATGCAACAGGCCCTAAACGTAGTTACCAGATAAACGAGAAAGGAGGTAAGCCCTTGCAAATGAGCCATAGTCGCCGTAACCAAATGAGAAAAGTAGGGCTTCGGACCCCTGAACCTAAGAGGTGAAACAATTAAGATTGTGTAAGAGGCAAAATATTTGGGTGTCATCCTAGACTCTAAACTCACCTGGAATCAACATCTACAGAAATTAAGAAAGAAAGCGGAGATGACTCCTATGTTAGTCAGACGCGCTTATGGAAAACATGGGGCCTTAAACCACTTAACCTCGTAGTGAAGGGAGAGGCAAGAATGGGCTACTTCCGACTGCAACAAAGGCCAACTGGTGACTATGCTAGTTTGGGACATAACGAAATAAAAAGTCACGTTGGTGACAACATCCTGGACGAAAGAACAGACCAGATTATTCCCCAATACTTATTTAACAAAAACTTTGAGGTAAAAATTCCAGATCGAAATAAGTGGCAACAATCCAATCTCCCCAGCACGGTTAAAGACATCATCTGGTATACAAATGGATCCAAGCAGGGAACTGGAGCGGTGTGTGTACAGAAAAATAAGGTACTCACAATTCTTTATTTAACTAAGAACATACAGTTCTGTATTTTAAACGGAAATATATGCATTACTGCACTGTCCAAAAGAAAATAACAGAAGGACTTATAAAAACAAGTGGATCTGCATAAAAACAGACAGCCAGGCGTTACTAGGGGCACTAGCGAACCCCAAGGAACGCCCAAATTGAATGGTAGTGCCCAAATCGTTGCTCTTGACATATCCAAAGCTTTCGATCAGGTCTGGCATGATGGGCTTCTTAACAAACTTCCTTCTTACGGTCTTTCACCTAACTTTGCTCTTGGCTTTCCAGTTTCCTTTTTTAATCGACGTTTCAGTTAGTGTAGATGGTCATTCCTCCAGCTTCTACCAAATTAATGCTGGGTACCCCAGGGCTCAGTGGGTGGCACCCACGCTGTTTCTTCTACATATTAACGATCTTTCTCTTCCACAATCAATCCCATTCATAGTTTTGTTTACGATAGTACCCCCCCACTCCAGTATTCAATTTCTTGCCAAGTGTAATCCTGATTTGAAAACAAGCGCAGGTCAATGCAGATATCTCTTTCCCAAGACCTCAAACTTATCTTGGATTGGGGCGCCAGGAATCTTGTTCAGTTTAATGCCTCGAAAACACAATGTTCGCTATCGCGAAAAAGTCTGCAAATGCTCATTCCTTACATATGAGCGGCCAAGTTCTGCAGAACAAGGAGTCGTTTAATCTTGTCGGGTTACTTTTGAGAATAACCTCAACTGGCACAAACACATATTATCCATAGCTTCGGCAGCTTCAAAAAAGGTTGGATTTTCTTCCGGGCCAGAAAATATTTTCTTCTTCCAATCTGTACACTCTCTATGTATCCCAAATCAGACCCTCTTTAGAATATTGTTCTCATGTCTGGGGAATGGCGTCCCCTCAACACTTAGCATACTGGACTCCATTCAAAGAAGAGCCGTTCGTCTTATTAATGATCCAACGTCACAGCAAGGCTTCCCTTCTTGCCCACCGTCGAGCTGTAGGGGATCTGTCGCTCTTCTATGGTATTTTCACGGCTTCGCTCAGAGGAGTTATCCAGTATAATTCCTTCTCTGGCAGCTCCCAACAAAAAGCAAACACGTAGTGCAACTTGTATGCATCCTTTTTACAGTTCAGTTAGAGGCCCCGAACTTCCCGCTTTCTTCGTTCCTTCATCCCTAGAGTGTCAAGACTATGGAACCAGCTGCCGCAGAAGTTTTCCTTCTCCTCCCAATCTCCAAAAATTTAAGTCCCGTGTGGGCAAACTCCCTCTCACCACACTGAAGACACCCACGGTACGTTAGTACTTAGGCATCAGCCTTCGTGGACTGTCCCAAGATAAAAAAAAAAAAAAAAAAAAACTAAAAGTCTTGAGAGAACGCAGCAGGCTAACTCTTCTATGGGCAGCAGGACATTTGGGAATAGAAGGCAAGAAAAAAGCGAATGAGCTAGTGGGACAGGGATCATCCACACCATACTTTGGACCTGCTTTTAAAGTGACCAAAACCACAGCACGAGGGCAAACCAGGAAATGGATCCGAAATTAACACGAGAAATAGTGGGAGAGCATCAGTAGAATAAGAAATGTAATAAGCTTTATAAAGGGCTCGTCCAAAAGAACGGAAGAACTACTCAGACAAAGTAGAAAAAAGACTTCGCATATGGCTGCTAACAGGACATGATAACCTAACGGGACAACTATAATGGCTTATACCATGGGGACCCAAGTTGCGGAATGTGCGACGAGAAGAAAGAAACGGTCTACCACATCCTGTGCGAATGTGAAGCGTTGAATCACAAAAAAAGGCATAATTTGGGCAACCGAAAGTAAGTCTACAGGAATATATTTATCAACCAACCGGTCTCGGGCTTATACAGACTTGTAGAAGAAACAAGACTAATGAGGGGATTGGTATAAAAGAAAATGCGAGATTAGGCACAAAAAATCCAGGAGATTGCGCTGCTTTCGGTAGTTATCAAGACGAGAAAAAAAAAAGTTTTTAATTTTTGAAACAATATTTGTGTTATCGATTCATCTCTTTAACTTCTTTGTCTTTGTCCAATGTATAAACGTTTTTTTAGGAACACCAATCGTTGAAAAACAAATATTCTTGTTCATATCTAGGAGCAGATTTCTTCGGTATAATTTCTAAAGTAGCTACATTAGCAGAATGCAAAACACTTTGCGGAATTTTGTGTTTCATATTTTAAATAAGATTATACTTGATACTTTGAAATTATTTTAAAAGTCAATAAAGACCCATCATCATAAAAACCGACGTAACTTGGTTAATCAACAATACAATTATTCAACGTCATGCATTTTCATTTTCAGAAAACCTTCACCAAAAAAAAACACCATTTTTTTAAACCCAATTTTTTCCATTAGGATTAATAATTGGTTGTCCGGTCTGGTTCTCAACGCCTCATTTAACGTTTGCAAACTCTTCCCGAACTAGTGTGGGAATTATATACCTTCCCGACTAGTGAGAGAATAATGTCTTCCTACATAGAAAATAAAGTGGGAAGAACCATTTCCTGCACGCTCGTAAAAAAAAATAATAAAGTTGTAATTTTGCTTAATTTTTTGTTAAAATTAAAACTATTTTTAGATAATGAAAACCAAATGTTCCTATTTTATAAACCCGCGTGATAAAAAAATTATTAAGAGTAAAAACTTAATATAGTAAGAGATATAAATCTTACTATTATTCAACAACTAATTTTTAGGTGGTTTTACACACGGAACTTGAAAGAAAACTACCTCAAAGATGGCTCGCTAGAGTAGACAAGTCAGAAGTAGTTGAGTATCCTAACGAAGCCAAGTGCAAGAAAGGATTTATAGACTTTATTTTAAAAAAGTGGTTTGGCAACCCATTTTCAGAAGACAGTAAGTAAACGGTGTCATACTGTATTTACCGCATATTTTTTATAGGTTTGATTAGTAGAGTAGAAACATATTATTGTAGTAGTTTAGTGATCACCATAATTGAAGCCTATAATATCAGTCATCTGGCTGCCACCACTCCTTAATCCAAAAGTCGTATCTTGGGTTCGACAAAGTTAAAGAATAAATATTATTTTCCATGAATTTGAATACGTACTACCTCCTAAACATTAGGATTTTAAAAAAGGCATATTTAAATCATATTTTATTTTTATCTCAATTTTAAATCAAAATTATTTTTATCTACTTGGGTGAACTAAACCAAGATACATTTAATTACTTTTTTTTGTGACCTGTTATATACAGGGTGCTGATTAATTGGGTGAAATATGCCTAGTGTGTTATTTGCAAAATATTACTATTTTCTTAATATAAAAAAACCATATTATTAGTGACCTTCAAATAGTCTACCCGAGAAGTGTGTTTTGTGCGGAAAATAGATAGAAGGTTTTGGAAAATATTAGCGATAGCTAATTTGACGCGGAATGCAAATTTGAGAAAGACTTTTTAAGGATTTTTTCTGCCAATAAAAATTGCAATTATGATTAACAGAAATTGAACAAAAAAAAACCATTTCGTTTGTGAATGATAACTCACAAACCATAAGAGATAGCGAAAACTGCATAAATATTCTCAAAGAGGACAAAATTTTCGATAAAAAAGTCTTAACTCCCGTAGTGCTATCTCCATTATTTAAAAGTTTAATTTAACTCTGAAAATGGGCCTTTGCACGACATTTTTGGTTGCGCGCTCGGCATCAAAACCAAGTACGCCACACTAAATATTTTTTTATACATTCAATAATTTAACTTAAAAATTTTAAAAAATTATGGTGCATTTAGAACATTTTAAATAATTTATTTCCATTAAAAGTTTACCTTAAAGTTAATTTTTCAACAAGTTAAAAAATTATTAATTAACAAAATTGCTTGTACAATAAAAAAAATATATTTTCGTACAAATTTTTCGCATCGTGGAGCCCTTCTTATATACTTAATGCTTTGCTTATAAAAATTTTATAACTTTAACAATATTACTCTAATTTTTCAATTTTTGTCAAAGTTATAAAATTATAATAATTTTATATTTTTGACAAAATTATATTTTTAAAACTTTTATGGCGTTAAATTGTTAAGTATGTATATAAGAAGAGATTCACGTGGCGAAAAATTTATACGACAATTATTTAAGCATTTTTTTTAATGTACAATGAGGACGAAAGTTTAAAACAATTTTTTTAATGTACAGGGTGGTGCGATTTCGACTCTTTTAACAGTAAACTCGTATTTCCTGACCAGATAGAAAAAATTGACATAGGTGTCTTGGGCTCGATTTTCGAAATTAGATGAAACCGCATCCCGAAATCTCTATCGGTATCTGAGATATAAGGCGTTTTTCATTTTTTGGCAATTTTGAAAAAAAATCGTAAGTCCGTCATTTTTGAAAACTTCCCAAAACGGTGTAAAAATTCTTAAGGCACTTTTTTGAGTGGAATCCATTGGACTACTCAGATTTTTAAAATTATTTCTAGTTTCGTTGAAAACATATAAAGCTTAGTTTTTTTAAATATAAATCAGAGTTGGCCATGATCTCAAAAAATTGCTTATTTTTTGCTCTTTCCAATGATATATTATTATTCATACTTATCTTTGAAATTGGTGAGATATTTCAGTTTTTAATTTTTGCTATAGTAGGCCATGGAAAAAAATCGGCACTTGTCAAAGTCAGGTAAATAATTTATCATTTCTATCAGTAACTCATTGGAACTCTGTTTTATTTGAGAGGATTGCAAAAATGTATGAAAATTACGAGAAAGTTGACATGTTAAGGTGCTATTTCCTGTCTGGTGAAAATTCCGAGGCCGCAAGTGAATTATATTAAAATAGATTTTCTGAACGTCGTCATCCAGATAAAAGACTCTTTCAAGTTCTGAAATCAAATTTAACAAATTACGGAAGTTTTAAGAAGCCGAGGCCAAGAACGTATACAGTTGATGAAGAAAGTGAAATTCAGGAACTAAATATATTAGGTGAGGTTTTAGACCATCCTAACACGTCTCATCGATCGGTGGCTGAGGTAACAGGTGTTGAGAAAACTAAAGTTTTAAAAACCCTTAAAAAGCACAAATTTAAACCGTACAGAGGAAGAAAAGTTCATCATTTTCAGAATGGGGATTTCCAAAGAAGGGTTACATTTTGTGAGTGGTATGTGAATCAGTGCAGATTGAACAATAACTGCCATATGAACGTTATCTGGACAGATGAAAGCCGAATAAATACTTCAGGGATATATAACAGGTATAATTTATATTATTGGGCTACAGAAAACCCACATGTTATAGTGCCCGTAAACAGACAAGGACGGCAAGATTTCAATATTTGAGTTGAGATTTTTGGTGGTCGATTTTTGGGTCCCCATTTTTTTAATGAAAGTTTAACCGCACAAGATTATGTCAATATTTTACAAACATATGTTGCGACATTTTTGGAAGATTTGCCATTAGCACAGGCTCGAAATATCCATTATCAGCAAGATGGTTGCCCTCCGCATAACGCACGAATTACAACTGATTTTTTGAATCAAGAATTTCAAGATAAATGGATTGGTACTAGAGGATCTATACTATGGCCTGCTAGGTCCTGCGACTTAACACAATTAGATTTTTTTTATGGGGAAGATTAAAGGATATAGTTTTTAAAGGAAGAACTTTCGAAACACGGGAAGAGTTGCATGTAGCAACTAGGCAAGCTTTTGGTGCGATTAGACATGTTGAACTAATAAACGCTTTTAATGCAGTGAATAAAAGGTGTTTATTGTGTATTAGGGAGGAAGGAGCCAACTTTGAACATCTACTTTGAATTAAGTTTTTCCATAGGTTCTGGTTTCCATTTAAACTCGTTTAATTTTTTAGGCCAATTTTTATATTATAATATGTTCATAAATATAAAGTTTGTAATTTAATTGCATTATTTTTTAGTCTGTGTTTGATAGTTGACATGTTTGCATGGCCTACTTTAGCAAAAATGAAACAACTGGTATGCTATTTACCTGACTTTGACAAGTGCCGATTTTTTTCCATGGCCTACTATAGCAAAAATTAAAAAACTGAAATATCTCGCTCAATTTCAAAGATAAGTATGAATAATAATATATCATTGAAAAAAGAGCAAAAAATAAACAATTTTTTGAGATCATGGCCAACTATGATTTATATTTAAAAAAAACTAAGCTTTATATATTTTCAACGAAACTAGAAATAATTTTAAAAATCTAAGTAGTCCAATGGATTCCACTCAAAAAAGTGCCTTAAGAATGTTTACACCGTTTTGGAAGTTTTCAAAAATGACGGACTTACGATTTTTTTTTCAAAATGGCCAAAAAATGAAAAACGCCCTATATCTCGGATACCGATAGAGATTTCGGGATGCGGTTTTCACCATTCATCTAATTTCTAAAATCGAGCCCAAGACACCTATGTCAATTTTTTGGTCAGCAAATACGAGTTTCCTGTTAAAACAGTCGAAATCGCACCACCCTGTACAATGAGGACGAAAGTTTAAAACAATTTTGTTAATTGACAATTGTCCAACTTGTTAAAAAACTAACTTTAGGTTAATTTTTTAACTGAAAAAAGTTTTTTTTTAATATTTTAAATGCAATGCATGCACACCAAGAGCGCTAGCAAAAATGTCGAGCGGAGGCCCATTTTCAGCGTTAAATTAAAATTTTAAATTATGAAGATAAAACTACGAAAGTCAGGACTTTTTTTATCAGAAATTTCCTTCTCTTCAAGGATCTTTTTGCAATTTCCGCTATCTCTTATGGTTTTTTGAGTTATCGTCAAAAATCAAAATGGCTTTTTTTTGTTCGTTTTTTTTTATAACAATTGCAATTTTTATTAGCAGAAAAAATCCTCAAAATGCCTCTCTTAGATTTGCATTTTGCGTCGAATGAGCTATCGCATATATTTTTCGAAGAGTTCTAAATATTTTTCGCGGGAAACACACTTTTTGACTAGTCCAGAAAATATTACCCTTAAAATTAATTCTGGTTTATCACTGATTTTTTAGAGTTTATCTAACCAAAATTTACCTGAACAAAAAATGAAAATAAAATATTGCAACGTTTCGATTTTAAAATGAGAAACTTTTATTTTTGTACTTATATACTTAACATGTCTTTGGTGTACAAAACAAAATTAGTAGGCACTTATAGTTCGTAGATTTAAATACTGGTCCAAACCAATAGAGTTATAGTAATTTTGCTGTAGTTTTACTTAGAGTATATTTATTGGTGCTATTTAATTAACACTGATTTTTAGTATGTTGGCATTCTAATAATTTATCTTTAGTAGATGCACGATTTTAGATGTAGAGTATGTATTTTATTTTCTAGGCATGGTAAATAAGTTTTGCATGCGGAAATGGAGACACTATGGTAGGATATTCTTAGTAGCTAATCACATACTCTAGTAGTTAGTGTAAAATAAATACTTATTAAAAAGTTTATTTGTACAATAATTTTTAACAGTTCGCACTTTCGCTAATAACTGTAAAACAGAAAAACTACTTTTTAAAAAATATTTTTTGGACTTTTTTTATTTATAAAAATATTATTCAGAGTTTAGCAACAAATGGACATTATATGTTTATATGCTAAACAGTCTGTCGAAAAAATATGGAAAATCTCCCGGACATGAAAAAATACTTAAAAAGAGTATCATAAGTTTCTAGCCTCCTCTTCAAAAATATTGGCTCTTAAATAGCAAGAAAATCCATCTAATTTTCAGTAATGCAGATAAAATGCGGCCGAGAGTGCACTCGTAATTTCCAACGAAATTAGACCTAATTTCACTGTCTTAAAAGACTAAAAAGTTTTCAAAAAGCAATAACGTGGAAACTATTTTTTTTTAGACTATTTATTAAATCATCAAGTGCACAGCTGCAGAAACGTACTAGCTGTAACACTCATGACTACCTTTTTTACGCTCTGTGTTAATAGGAATTTTGAACAATGTTTTTTTAAATAACTTTAACTATTGACCAAAAATAAAGTACTCTTTATTCATGTTGCTAATTCTAATCGTTATCAAAAAAAACGTGTGTTTATTTACACTGTTAGCCCAATTAGTTCTATCGGGTGGAATATTAAAAAGAGGAATTTTCTCCTGTCAGACTTCACAGAGCCCCTGTTAAACCCTCTTACAAAGTTTTTAACTAAAAGTTTAACTTTTTATCAAAACTTATATGTCAGTGACAAAAGAAAATTCCTTTTTTTTATATTTAACCCGACTAAACTTAAGGGACTAAAGCGTAATTAAAATGACGTTTTTATGAAAACGTCAAGGAAATGATTAGCGACATGAATAAAGAGTACACAATTTCTGGTAATAGTTAAGTGTTTAAAAAATATCCAAAATTTTTATCAAAACAGGGTTTAAAAAAGGGCGTCCTGAGTGTGACACCTATTCCATCCCTGCAACTGTGAGTAATTCAAAACAATTCCTTTGATAGTAATTTGAAGAGTCTAACTTATTATTCAATCTTACTAAAAATAATATACAGAATGGTTCAAAAATTGTGTCTAAAAAAACCTGATTCCATGAGAACTCTCCAAAGAGAAGGCCTATACGAAAAAAGTTTATATGAATTTGTAATACTTTTTTAAGTGTTTTTTTTTATTCAAGAGATTTCCCTTATTTTCCCGTACATACACACCCTATATAGTGTGTGTATGATAGAAATATTATATTTTGGTAATGTTACAGGAGTTTGTGTTATGCTATTTATCTAGCAAGTGACAAATAAACATGTAGTATTTTAAATATTACTGTAATAATATTTTGCAAGCGGATATATTTTTGGTCCAGAAAGAAATATTAAATTTTCGACCCTCTATGTAGCTTTTTTGGCTTTTTACACTGTTATTGTTTTTAAAGAATAACCTGCCTAATAAACTACTTAACTAATTTTTGATTAAATTTTTAAGAAGGCAGTAGGTTGTTCCAAAATATTTTTTTTATTTAGTTTATATAAAAAATTAAATGCTATTTATTCTCATTTATTAAAATAAAAGTTTTTGATTACGTTTAGGTAAACCTTTAATTAAAATATAGGTGAATTCATGTTTAAAAAAATAAAGAACATCAGGAAGACCATCTCCAAACCTACAAGGCTCCTTTCACACGGGGAGCTTCACGTCTCTCGCTCCCGAGAGAGAGGAAGGCTTTCAGCACCAAAATGCAATGAAGGCTTTCAGACGGAGAGCGGGAGCCGCGGGAGACGCGAGCCATCACGTCTCTTGCACCTCGAGTCAGGGAGCCACGTCCCCTCATCAAATGCAAAAAACGAGTGGGGGCTTCCACACGAGGAGTGAAAATGACTCATAATATTTTTCCTAATTTACGCTTAATACTCAGTCATGGCAGAATACGATGTAGAAATATTAATTAGTGCAGTTTGCAACCGACCCGCTCTTTGGAATAAATCTTTAGACATCTACAAAGACCGCCATAAAGTCGCAAAAAGTTTTTGGTAAAGGGTGGTAAAAACTCCTGCGTATTTGGTTGATTCGTACCCAAAACATTCTTCGGTCGTTTGCGTTTCTGTCGTCCAAGTTTGTGTCGACGATAGAAAGCATATGGCAACAGCTCGCGTGCGATCCATTTTACAACTGAGCTCAAGAAGCCAGGAGCTTAAAAGGCCTCCGTGTGAATGGGCGGAAGGTAGGGGCGATAAACGCTCCCATATAGGAGCGAGGAGACGTGGAGCTCCCCGTGTAAAAAAAGCCCAAGGTTTCAAATTATCTGATATATTTAGCTTTGTTGCTTTCTATTTAAGACGTCTATGGTACGTCAGTACTTAGATTTGAAACTTTTGTGAAGAAAAAAAACATTTAATCTATAGAACATTTATCATTTTTGTATTTTTTTAAATTTTATTCCCCAAAGTAGAACTATTTACGTTCGTGCTTAACATAATCTTGGTTTTTAAGAAACTCATTTTTTTTAGCAAATTTGTACAAGTTACAATACGCGTTGGTATGATATACAAATTATTCCACCTAGAGAAAAAATTATTTTTCGTACCAAAAACATATTTTAATAAAAATATTACCAAAAATTAAGGAACAACATTATTTATCATATATTTTTTAAATTTTAAATCTTTTACAGGCTTTTCGGATTTCATTGCAACTGCAGAGTATCTCGGTTATTATTAGTGGTAGAGACTTGCGGTTTTCGCCAAGTGTTGATACTTTTAATGAAACGAAAGATGACACTAAATGCTTTTTTATGGCTCTCTTCGTTTTTGACATACAGGGCAAAATTTCTTTTTCCATTTTTGGAACCCTCTCGTATTTCAGTTATCTTGTAACTTACAAGAAAAAAACTCATAAAGGTAGGCGTTTTTACGTAGAATCCAATGGGGTAGTTAGATTTTTGTTAAATTTGATATTTTTTAAAGATTTTAAACCAAACCTATGTTCTTTCTTATGGAGCATAATGTCTATTTTTAAATTATTAAATTATGACAGATAAGAATTTTTCAAAAATATATAAAACTCAATGGTCCTTTATATTGTTATTTCTTAAATTTTAACTTAAATTTAATGTTGTAAGCCGTGTTTATATAAGTTTAATTAAAGTATTGTTTATAAAAAAAACGGTTCTGAATTTTTATAAATTTATTCGTTTTATTTTAACTACTACAATGTTTGCTTCCTATAGAGAAAATTCTATGGCTGTAACTAAAATTAAGTATTATTAAAATACAAGTAGCTTAAATCTAATTTCTTAAAAAAAAATAGTTTTTAGTTAATGCGTTAATCCTATTTTCATTAGTATTTAATTTTAAATTAAATTTAAAATCTAACCTTACATAATTAAAGTGAGCAAACTAACTAGTTATTTAGCTTTTAAAAATATTGTTCAATCTACGATGCATTATGTTATATGCTATTATTGCTCACTATTCTAATTTTGCGTAGTGCATTTATTATTACTGGACAACTTTTTAAATTCATAAAATCCTGTTCTGTGGCATTTCGAAGCTCTTGAATTGTATGATGTTGCGACCGATACATGTAATTTCCAACTAACTCCAAAAAAATACAGAATTGATAAATCTGGTGACCTCGGAGGCCACCTTTTAGGACCATTTGGAAAATTATTAATCCAATATACTCTTATTATTTGTGCATTATGTGCTGGGGCACCGTCTTGCTGAAAATATAACTGATTTAACTGGGCTAACGGTACATCAACGCATAATTTAGCTAGAGTTTTTTAGAATATTTGAGTACCTATTCGTTGTTACACTTTTCTCATTAATATAAAATTTAAATTTAGATTCTACAATAAAACACGTCACGCTATAACCAATTACACCCTGTACCTTTAAAAGGTACCAGTGACATAAATTTATGATCTTATTTCCCGTTGCATCCTCAAAATGCAAATTATAACCTAATTTTAATTTGTATGGGTTTTCGAAGAATTTCTTGAACCTTGGTTTTTGCACTCTTCTTGTTCTTTAATATTTCTGCAGAAGGTTATGGTGGTATTTTTTACATTTGCCAAAACATTAATTTCCTCGACTTTTCTTTAAAGCTTGTCATAATTTTTTGAGAGGGGATTTATAAAGAATCCAAATGTTATTAAAGTTATTTTAAGAAATATAGCTTGATGTAGTTTTTTGCATTCAGGGTACCCAATAAAATATAATAGCATAATAAACCATAAGGCAAATAAAAAATAATTAAAAACAATTTCATCTCATGATATAAAGCATTCCAGCATATCCTACATTTCGCTATCCTAGAAATTGGCCTATTTTTATGCAAAATTAATAAATGACGGGTAAAACATTAAAATATCATAATAATAAAAGTAATTACCTTAAATAAGTTATTAACCTAAAACTCAGATGTTGCTGCAAAATTAAAACAATATGGATAACTGACTCTATCTTTATTCTTTGTTTATAAATTCTTTATATCACGGCCTGCTATGCAAAGTTCAATTTTAAAATTGTAGGCATCGATTTGACGTTCAAAAATATGAAATTATTATAACATATTTTTAGAAAGCTTTTATTTAACATAATTCAATAAATTAAAATCATACAGGGTATTCCATAAGAAAAAATATATATTTGGTTTATGCCTCAAAAAATAATAAATTTGACAAAAATCTACTACACCACTGAATTCTACTGAAAAATGTCTACTAATATCACTTCCAACTTTTGTTGTGAGTTACAAGATAACTAAATACAAGGGGGTCCAAAAATGTAAAAAAAGTTAAATTACCTTATATGTCAAGAAACAAAGAAAATCATGAAAAATCTTCTAGTGTTATCATTTGTTTCATCAAAAAGTACCGACACTTTGCGAAAACTGCATGTCTCTATCTCTAATAATGACCAAGGTACCCGACAATTACAACCTGTACTTTCTCTGCGGTACCGACAATTTTCTCGCAGATAGTTTATCCAAAGAAAATTTCCTATAATATTTATCATAAATAGCAACACATAAACCACTATTTTTAAATGATTTTTTCAATAAATATAAGAATTTTTTTATTTAGGTGATATCGTCATGGAAAACTCTGAAGATTATGTAGTTTCAGAACTAGAAAAAACCAAAAAGAAACTTAAAGATATAACGCACGCACTAGAAACACAAAACCAATTTTTAAGGTTAATTGTGCAGGTAAATATAATAATATTTAATAATGTATCTTTAAAATTTCAAAAATTATCTCCAAAATATTGGATATGCTTTGCGTATAAACAAAACTTTATATTTAGGAGCTATTTTAGACCACTGTAAATAAATTTTACATTTTACAATTGACTTTATATCAATTTAACTCTATAGTTTTTATTATTTTTAAGATAGTGCAGCGTCACCAATTAAGACCTAAAGTTTAGTTCTAATAGGCTTTTAATTATTTTGAGATTTTTTTTTGTTTTAAAACTAAAATGCTGGAAAAAAAAAGTGTATACTTTTTTATCATTTTAATATTAAATTTTTAATATTTTTTATTTAGGCTTTACTATTTTGCTACTCGATTTTTAGTAGTCTAGTGTAAATTTTTATTTGATTTGAATAAAATAAAATATACTTAGCTAAATTTGCAGTGCCTTTATTTTAAGTAGTCTTTTTTGGAAAAACAGTTAAGCACTAAAATTTCCTTTTAACTATTTTAGAAATATTTTTAATAAATTTAAAACTGGCAAAAACTTTTTATTACCAATACTGTTTATAAGCTTCTTTTTTATTTAAATAAATATGGAAATGGAAATTAATTTTTTAAGCAAATATTAAGCAAGTTGCTAACAGTTTACTTATACAGTCGTTTATTTAAAACTATTTTACCTATTATATATAAAAAAAGTTTAAATTCTAAAGCTATTGGAGTTTAATTATTTTTAAATTATTTTTTACTTTTTTTTTTAATTTAATAACACCATAAATTTGCAGGTCATTACAATTTTAATAGTTGGAAATTAACAATATTACCATAGTTACCAAAATGCCTCTTATTGTTTTTTTTTTTAAATTTTTTGGGGAAAAAGGAAATTGGGGCAGAAAAGGGAAATTGATAAAAGGTTTCCCAAAAAGTACAACGGGGACATTAAAAAAATGGACGTTTTAAAAAAATTGGGGAAAAAAATAAAGTAAAAATTTTAAATTTTTAAAAAGAGGGAAACAATAATTAGTTTCTTACAGTTTGTATTTTTAATTTAATTACAATTAAGGATTTTTATCTAAAATGGTACACTATGTTTTTGGGGGGGAAAAAAAGCAAAAAATTTTGGGGTTTACTTTTTCCCCTTTGTTAGAAAATAAAAAATTTTAAAAAACCCAAAAAGGGTTTTAAGTTTAAATTTTTTTGGGGATTAAAAAAAATTTTTTTGTAATAGGTTGCCCCCCAAAATTAAAAAGAAATATATATAAAATTAAAATTTATTTAAATTTTTTTTTTTTAAAATTTTTTTAAAAAAATAAAAAATTTTTAATTTTAAAAAAAAATTATTTTTTTAAAAAAAAATTTAAAAATTCAAAAAAAAAAATAGTTACCTCAATTTTTTTAATGAAATTTTTTAAAATATTTTTTTTTAAAAACGGGTTTTTAAAAAGATGCTCACGTTTTTTGGGCGATAGTGAAATTCAAAAAAAAAAAACCCAAAAAAAACATGGGCCCCAAAAAAGGGTTTAAAGGGTTGCGGGCCTTTTTTTTAAAACACATCAAGTTGAACGTGAAACTTTTTTTTTAAGATTTTTACATATTTACACTTTTTTTTAAATAGATGTTTATTTTTATTTTGTAATTAAAAAATAATTGTACTTATTACAAAATTAAACTAAATATTCAATTTACGAAAACAAATTATTAGGTTTTAAAACGGCACTTTTTTATTTTGTTTGAAGAATAAGCTTTCTCGGTTGCACACATCCCGGTTTTAAAACTCTTTGGTATGCCTGCACTATGGTTGTCCTAAATGGATGTAGCCGTCATGGAACTTTTTTACGGTAAATTTAAGCTGCCGGGATTAGATTTTTTTTGCCTCCCGGGTTAATAACATATTGGCAGATTTTCCCGAATTTAAAACATTTTGACCTTAAACGGAAAAACCCATTGCCCCAGTACCCCAATCACGACTAAAACAGGTTTTTGGGGTAGCGCGTTGCCAATTTTTTAAAATTTTTAATTAAAAACAATTTAGTTTAAACTTTAAAAAAATTAGTTTATTTATTAGCAAATTAAGCTACTGATAAGCTATTAAGACGAAAGATTTAAATTGTTAAGCTTGGTTCCAAAGTTTGTAACTTTGATATTTTTTAGACAAAAATCTGTCAAGTTTTGACACATATATAATATAAACTCTTTAACTTGTTTTAAGCTCCGCAATCGCTGTTTAAAATCGCGAGCATCATACTTTTTACACCCTGTATATTAAACCAATATTAAAAATGCATTTATAACATACGACAACAGCTTTCCTTATAAATTTTTATACCAGCAATTAGCTAATACGTAGTATTTGTAAACTAAAATCTATGTTTTTTATTTGGTTTAAGTAACATTTCTACAAACATTTTACTTGCCAAACAAGAAAAACAAAAATTATGAATGTTTGTGTCGTTAGCAGCCTTTAATAAAAAAATTGTACTATAGAGGTGATGTAACATGAATAATATTCCACACATGAATTTTTTTTATATTATTATAAAAATAGCTAGTCCAAAACTAAATTATTGAGCAATTTTAAAGATTACAGATTTTTTTTAAAAGTATGTTTAAAACCTATTTTTATTGCTACCTAGAAAATTTAAATAAATATTTAGGTAGCACAAAATAATGTTAAATAATAATTATTAATTTTCGTGTTTTGGAAACAAAATCGCGAATATAAAAGCCGATATAATTTTTTTCAGCTTAACTAACGCTGGGTTAAAACCCGGATTTTAGGGTAGATTCTAAAATAGTTTATCTTAAATTTATGGTTTTGCAGTTGAATTTTACTTCTACTATAATTTGAAAATATATAAAATTGGATTGCATATATCTAAAACATTCTGGTCTTTTACAAAACCAAATACTTTTGGCTTCTGGCTGCAGCCATCCAAGTTTTCATTAGATGTGAGATTTTAACAAGGAACAGAAAGCCGCGGGGGGTCCATCAGGGTGACTTTTTCCATGATCATAATATACAGGGTGATTCATAAGGAAATGTCAATACTTTAGGTACGTAGTCACGGACCGAAAATAAACATAAAATCTATACAAATATGGGTCCGCAAGGCCTTTTGTTTCGGAATACAGGGTGTTAAAGTTTTTATTTAATTTTTTATTTTTTTAAAAAAAATTAAAAAAACAAGCTTATGTTTTGGTGAACTTTAAATTTTAAAAAAAATTTTTTTTATTAAAAATAAAAAACATTTTTTAAATTTAATTTTTTAAAATTTTTAACTTTGCATAATAAAT
>JAHBCN010015914.1:0-20311 GCA_019359885.1 Listronotus oregonensis
TTTTGTTTAATTCCTTTAAGCTAGAATCATAGTTTGACTTGCATTCAGGTATGCAACAGCGTCGAGGCATCTAAAATTAAAAAAAACTTATTACATAATATAACACCATAAATATATAAAGACACTCTATCATTTCAAAAGCTAGAAATAACCTACCTTTTAACACAGTACGAAGAGACTCACTATGTTTATAACATGAAATAACTTTATCCTAGATTCTTTAAATAATTCGTTTTTTATTTTTTATTTAGAAAAATATTTAAATAGTTAAAAACGGCAACGAAGTGCCGGTCTTCTGGAAGTGAGGTTATGTTCCTCCGGACCACCTACCTAGGTTGCCAAACTTCACCAGGGGGCTTGTTAATTTAAGCGGGCTGTGGTTGATATATTCCTGTGGACTCATTTTCGGTAGCCCAAATAATGCCCGTCTTTTGTGATTCAACGCTTCACATTCACACAGGATATGGTAGGCTGTTTCTTCCCCCTCGTCGCACATTCTGCAACTTGGGTCCCCATTGTTTGAGCCTTTCTAGAGTAGGTGTCCTCTTAGGTTATCGTGCCCTGTTAGCAACCCTACTGTTATGCGAAGTCTTTTTCTACTTTGTCTAAGTAGTTCTTCCTTCGTTCTTTTGGATGGGCCCCTTATGAACCTTTTTCCATGTCTTATGTTACTGAGGTTTCAACAGTATTCCTTGTGTTTACTATGAAGGTTGACAAAAGGCATATTTTTGATATTAAAATAAAAAAGATATTAAAAATAGAAAAGCAAAAAAAAAATACTTCATTCATCATATCAAAATGACTAGCTTTGTGAAAGAATGTCAAATAATATCTACATTGGACTATAATTTCTTAATTCAATTGGTTATTTAGTGTAAATAAGTTTTACTGTCTAGTATTTTTTGACTATTGTAGTGATCTGAAAAAATATTAAATAAAAACTGCCATAATTTTTTAACACTTAAAAGTAAAACAAAAAGTCGATAAAAATTGTTTAATTAAGAATAAAATTAAAAGTGCAATCAAAAGCAAAAACCCCGATGTGCTTTCCCATGTCAGTACATATACATGCTGTTTATGTTAATTTGATATATTATTTATTATAATATTATGACAATTACTTGCGGTAAAAATACAATAGTTATCTAATATACCCTAATTATAATAATAAAAGCGATGCAAAATGCCATTAGAAATGTAAATGTATTTTTAAAATGGCGTGTACGATTTTATGCAAACTACTTATCAACACCTCAGAATTGTCCATATTACATTACAGAAAAGCTTTGCGAAGGCGCGTCGAATACTTTAAATTCTTTAGATTTTGTAACATTGGGGAAGTACTATGAACTTATTTCTCTATGGTCTTGTATTATTATGGGTAATTTGAATCTTAAGACACCAAGAACACAATTTATCTGATAGAAAACTCTTACTTTAATTTATTTTATTTAGGGTTCTTTTTTTTTAATATTTATTCAGCCCACGAAGGCTACCAAAACCTGCAGATATTACATTTGACGGCACCTTTTGGACAATGCGGTGGTACCAATTCGAACGTTATACAAAACTCTTAGTTTAGCTGGTTAAAAAAAAGCATTAAAAAGACCCGGTTTGCAGGAGAAAAGAGGTTTTTTATTGGTTTAAAAATACCAACGCCAGCAGGTATTTTTTCTAAATAAAATTTATTTCTAACGTTGCTAAGTTGATATTGTGAAATTTTATTACATTCTAACGAAATAACGTTTTGTAACTGATTTAGATTCTCAAATTTTACACTTTTATAAATGACACCTTTTAAGAAACACCACAAAAAGAAGTCATTCGGTGAAAGATCAGGTAACCTGGCTGGCCAACGTATCCGGTACCGTGGACCAATAATATTGCCGTTAAAAGCATTTTCCAGGTACTCTCTAACCATACGGGCATTGTGGACGGGGCAACTATCCATTTGGTACCAGATCATTTGATATTCCCGAACAACTTCTTCCAAGGCGGGTCCAATTTGATTCTGAAATAAGTCAAAATAAGTTTCTGCTGCAAGGTATAGTCCATAAAAAAGGGTCCAATGATATGGTGTCCGATAATTTCCAAGAATACATTTGTTTTTTGGGGATATTGTGTCCGAGTATGAACAAAGAGATGTTCATGTTCCTGTCTCCAATACCGGCAATTCTGAACATTTGGTCCATGGCTGAGGGTGAATATACATTTATTGGTAAATTAAAAAAACAACCTATCGTTATTTGCTCTTTCCATCATTTAAAAACACAATGCCATTCTTCGCTCTTCATCTCCTTCCTGCAGCTCTTGATGTTTTTCGAATTTATACGAATAATATTTGTATTTTTTTACGATGTTTACTTACCTCTTGCCCAAGAACCCTCGTACTAACCATTTTTTCTCCACACTCAGTAGAATATTAAGATCTCTGTTCTCTCTTTCTTCGGTTCTATTTTTGAAATCCTGGGTTGAACATTAACAATTATTTATTACGGTACCTTTAAACTCGAACTTACTGACAATACGTTTAATAGCTGAAATGGACGGAATGGGCTTGATGGTGAAATAAACTGAAAACATTTCAGATACTGCTCTAAAACTGTTTCCCGCATGATGCCACTTAATTATGGATACTTTTTCGTCGAATTAATAATTTATATTTTTTTCAATTATGGACTGTCACTGATTTATTGACACTTTTCCCCATGTCAGGGACAATATTCATTTTACTGGTGTCTGTTTGGTTTTATCTGAACCGAAAATTTGGTAATTTTGCAATTACATTTAATTGAATAATTGAAGATTCGCTTATTCAAATTTTTTGAAACTTGACACGGGGGCTTGTCAGATTGGTCTCTTCACAAAGTTATTTTATATTTTTTTCTGTAAAATGTACAGGGGAGCCAATAATTGACCCCCTAAAATTTTATATGGGATTTCCTATGTTCAGCTCGGCGACGCACCACCCGGTATATCAGAACTGATAAAAGTACAAAATGTTTATATACCAATGAAATTTAATTTTGTATGAAGTTTTTCTACGCCAGGACCTTTTCCAAAGCAATATTAATCTACTTCTTTTGGGTTTCTTTAAATATCAAGGATACAGAAGGTTTGCCCTTATAGTAAAGGCAGTCAAGCTCAAAATAGTGTCATACCTCTGATTTTTTTATATATGCATCGATTTTCTTGAAAATTTGGAATTAAGCTTATCTTACCCTCCATATCAAAATCTACATGGTCGCAAGGTATGCAAATTGTTTTTAAGGGGTGAAAACCAGCCCCTATCGAGAAAATATATTTTTATAGGTTTTTCGGCTTTTTTTCGATTCAAATGTCTTTTATTTATGTAGGATAATTATCCTAACGTATTGTACAATATAAAATTTGTGCATTTTGAAATAGCAACCCTTAAGAATCTTTAAAAAATACCCTTTTGATAAAAATAATATAGAACAAATATCTTTAATTTGCGAGATTTGCTTTGATGGGGAGTTTTTTTTGCATCGAACAAAGATCACTAAATTTGGGAATGTAAAAATTTTTTATTTAGTGGATTAATAATCTTTAAAACCCTTAGTTAGATTTTAAAGACTAAAATCCGAAAAGTCCGTATAAATACGCCTTTAGAATAAGTTAAATTTAGAGGGTATGTTACAAAAATCTATTTTGTACTCATACTTTATTTGTTAATTTAATAAAATACACATTAAAAATACACAGTAGTTGTTCAAGAGATAAACGCTAACGTTAATAATTGAACATTAGGTTTTACAACTAGAAAAAGAGTTTCTTTTGCCCTTTTGACCAGTAAAGTCACACGATAAAGAGCTACATAGTTTTTTCCGAGAAAGGGGTTGGTGGCGCCGTGTCAACTGTTTTTTCACCTCGGGGATTAAGAGGACCAGACCATTGATGGGTTCTTTGGGGCTAAGCGCTATGAGGCGAAATTCATTAGTCTGATGTTGTATTCCGTTTTTTTTTTGCACGAGGTGTGTCCAAATGGCACAAAGCATCGGTACTGAAAAAAAAGCAGCGAAATTTAATTGCATTTTTTTGGGTCGGATTACCGTTTATTGTTCCTTCATCGAAAAGAAAACATTTAAAAAGTTTAGTTTGGGAAAAATTTTGGGAAATTCTGGGGGCTAAGCCCAATTATCCCAAAGTTCTACCGACGAAGCCCGGGAAAAGGGCGGTCTCGAAAGAGAAAAGCGGCTGATTGAATTTTGGGTTTTAGGCCAACGGGGATTGTTTAACCCCCCAACCAAGCAAGCAAGAAACTGAAAAAAATGATTATCCCCCCTGTTTTTAAATTATAAAAAAAAACATCAAAGTATTTTTTATAAAATAAATTGGGGAATTTGGACACATATTTTGGATCGCACCATACAAGATTCGGACACTTTTATGCTTGTTGTTATGTGGAAAAGAAGAAACAAATAACTTGCTCGAGTTTTTTTTGATGTGTTATAATATTGACGAACCACATACCATTTATACACTTTAGAAAAATTTTTTAAGAAATACAGCAAAATTAAATTTTGGCTACGCAATAATATTTACTGATTGCATAGAAGTGAAAATCGAGCAACGCCATGAAACAGGTTAGCTGCATGTCCTCAGTAGGGCTAGTAACGAATGGCTACTAAGAACTTTGGATCATAGTGGCTTTGGCAGGTAGCAGCATAAAATGTGTAGAAATTTGCTGCCCAAAATATATATTGTATAAAGCGTATTTTTTACACTTTCTAAATAATACTAAAAATCATGCTCTTTATAGCCAGTTACTTCTTCTTCTTCTTTTTCCTGGGAGCCGTCTTTCACTACGAGGCAGCAGACTTTTGGGCTTTTTGTCTAATCTCCCCCCTTATCTTATACCAATCCTCCCATTAGTCTTGTTCCTTCTACAAGTCTGTATAACCCGAGACTTGTTGGTTGATATATTCCTGTGGGCCATTTTGGTTGCCAAATAATGCCTGTCTTTTGTGATTTAATGCTTTACATTCGCACAGGATATGGTAGGCTGTTTCTTCCCCCTCGTCGCACATTCTGCAGCTCGGGTCCCCATTAGCCAGTTACTTAAAATCGTGGCAAATTTAGGTAAAGCTAGTTATTTAAATTTATCAGATAATTTCATTATACCGGTTGTTTCTTGGATGTGGTTTCCCCTGTAAAATTTTTATTCATTCAAGTGTTTTTGTTATTTCCAGTTTGACCGGAAATGAATGGTAGTTTCAAATTTTAAATTGCACCACCAATATATTTTCTTTTATTTCGTTAGGATATGACATGTTTTACTTCGTTTAAAGAAGCTGTAAATCAAATTTATTTTCCATGGTTACCTACTTGATTTAAACCTAAAGTACAGTACAGGGTGAGTCAACGATAGAGTAAAGTTCATTATTTCATTGGTTTCAAAAGTTATGAGAAAATAGTAAAACAAAAGATGTAAAGATTCTTAGGATGCACAATTTAAAATTATTTTAAAGTATACAGGGTGGCTCAAAAGCGTGACGAATAAAACATACATTTTTTAAATAAAAAACCCCCCATTTTTAAATTTTGTTTTGAATTCCTTTTAAAATTCTTCAATTTTTTTATTAATAATAATGCATACCAAAACCCCAATAGTTTTTCCAATATTTCAATTTTTCTAAAAAGAAAATTTTTCAACTTGAAAAAAAATTACGATAGCGCCATTATTTTTGAAGGTAGATCACTCATATTTGATATTAGCGTTATTCGAAGATGAGTAAAGGATATATGCAACAAATTTTAATTAGATGCTACAGGGTGTTCAAAATAAACGAATATATTTGGATCATTTTAAATTGAAAAATATCGTTTTTAAAAGGCGCACCATATATATTATTATTTTTTCTAAAAGATCTACAAAAACCCACAACTTTTATTAAGTATGTCATATACCTATTTTTAATACTTTGCGATTTATTTTAACTTTTCCAATATTTACCCTTCTTTTTTGGTTCAAACTATTGCTATAACATTATTGGCATTTTTAAATTTTAAATTCACAGAAAAAGTAAATAATAATAAATACTATTACTACAAATTAACTTATTTTTAATTATTATTATGCGCAATAAATGTTCAAAAATATGCCCTTCTACTTGATACATGTTTAGTCTTTTTCGTATATTTTCTTGGACGTTCCTTAGCATAAACGGTGTTATTCTCCTGCACGCGTCCCGAACCCTTTTTTCCATATCTTCTGGTGTTGTGGGGGGATTCCAAAACAAATTTTTAACATATCCCCACAAAAAGAAATCTAGTGGTGTTAAGTCACCTCTACCGATCTATTTCTGTGGGTAATGATTATTAAAATTCTCGAACTTCTCGATGAATGCGAAGGAGCTCCATCTTGCTGAAACCACATTTGTTGGATCTCAATGTTATCAAATTCTTGAAGAAGTTGAGGTAAATTATTCTGCAAAAAGTTTAAATATCTAGGCCCGTTAACTGTTTCCGAAAAAATATGGTCCATTAACATTAAAGTGTTTTATTCCACACCACACTTTAAAGTGACCAATGGTTTTGGTTTTGCACTTCCGTCCCCGACTGGATTAACTGTTGAATAATAGTGCATGTTATAAATTAAACCCGCACCATTACTGCGAAAAGTACTCCATCGGAAAAATTATTTTAACAAAATTTGGATCGGCCTCTATTGTTTATACCGGTGCAAAAGTTTACCCTTTGTTAAAATCGGGGGTCTAGAAGTTCTTGGTGTGGGTTCCATGAAAGGGATGATATTTGTGTTTTCTGGTGGTGCGGTTAACGGTAGATTGGGATGTATCAATAAGCTAGCTACTTGACGGCTACTGACCTGGGGATTATCTTGAACTTGAGTAAAATTTCCAATTCTTTTCCCCCATTGGTAGCATTCCGGTTTACCACTTTCCGTTTTTCATATTACCCAGCAATATAAACTCTTCTCATTCAAATTAATTCGCTTTAGGAAAATCCTGATACTATTTTTTTTTTAAATTTACTGACACCACAATAAATTTTATGAATTTATTTACTCAGATGTCAGGTAAAATTTGACAATGTCATTTGTCATGGCCAAATAAAGTTATAAATAGTCTTAGAAGAAAAAGGGTAAATATTGGAAAAGTTAAAAATCGCAAAGTATTAAAAAGGTATATGACATAAATTAATAAAAGTTGTGGGTTTTTGTAAGATCTTCAGAAAAAATAATAAATATATGGTGCGCCATTTAAAAAATCGAGATTTTTTAATTTAAAATGATCCAAATATATTCGTTTATTTTGAACACCCTGTAGCATCTAATTAAAATTCCGTTGCAAATTTTATCTTTTACGTCATTTTCGAATAACGCTAAATATCAAAAAAATTAAAAAAAAGGGGCTATCGTAATTTTTTTGCAAGTGTGAAAATTATTTTCTTTTTAGAAAAATTGAAATATTGGAAAAAAATGTTAGGTTTAGGTATGCATTATTATTTAAAAAAGTTGAAGAATTTTAAAAAGGAATTCAAAACAAAATTTAAAAATAGGGTGTTTCATTAAAAAAAAATTTTGTTTTATTCGTCACGCTTTTTTGAGCCACCCTGTATAATTTAAAAAAAATTTTAAATTGTGCATCCTAAGGGAATTTTACACTTTTGTATTTACTATTTTCTCATAACTTTGAAACCAATGAAATAATGAACTTTTTTTTCTATCGTTGACTCACCCTGTACAAGTAAAATGTACGTAAAATGTTGCTAGGTCAATTGGAAATTAAGAATCTTGGGTGAAAATTCGGAAATTTGAAATGGCGTATTTTGGTATTTTTCTCAAATTACATATATAATATATATATATATATATATATATATATATATATATATATATATATATATATATATATATATATATATATATATATATATATATATATATATATATATATATATATATATAAAAATGGAATTATTATTTTTTATTTATTAAAATTAAAATTTTTTAATCCCGGTTTTCGGAAAATTTATTTTTAAGGCTGCAATATGTAAAAAAAATTGGTTCATGAGATAAAAGACTAACATTTAAAACTTACCCCAACATTTAAAGGGAAAAAGACTAATGACCCAAGAACTTCATTTTAAATTAAAAATTTAAAAAAACCCAAATTAAAAAACGGAAAAAAACCCCCAATTTATCAACAACTTTTTTTAGTAAATTTTATTTTTTGAAAAAAATAAAAAGTAAATAAAAAATCATCAATTTCTATTTCAAAAGGCTTGTGATATGGTCCTTGATATTGAAAAACATTTTAAAAAAAATAAAAAATGGGATAGAGTTGTTGCTTATAAAAATAATAATTATTATATTATTATTATTAATTAACATATTTAAAGGTATTTAAATTAAAATGCCTAATTAATAAACACAGCAATAACTTTAAATAACTGACTCGCATTTAATTATTAAACTATGTAACAATCATTGTTTAACATCAAAGTTTTTGTTTATTTCCAAGCCTACCTGACACAATTGCCGAAATCGGCTCGGATGTATTAATAATTTTATAAGTCACAACTACTATCCCTATTTTGTTTTCTTTTTAGTGTTGATTAAACTTAAAATATCAAGTGTGGGGTATCAAATTATTCACAAAAACATGCTTTTTTTAAATATGCCAACAAGCCACATTGTTCCATTTGAAAAAATTGAGTTATGTCTAGAAATAAAATTTTGAAATATTTTTACCTTTCTGGAAAACACATAAAATACGTCAGATAATTAAAACTATTTTTTTACGCCTCCTTAACACAAAATTGGTTGTTTTAACGACGTCATGGCACCCTAGATTGAATTTTAAAAAAATAATTATTTTTAAAGGAAAATGTCAAAAGTTGACATATGGGGTGTCATTGTGTTTAGAATATTATTTTCTATCCAATAGGTAAAAAAAATACAGGGTGTTCCATTTAAAATTCAAAAGTTGAGGTCATTTCCAGTGAAACCGGAAATCGTCAGAAACAATTGAACACGTCATTCAATGCATTTTTAGGTCATATACTGACACGCTAAATTTTATTTTTCCATCTTAAAAAATGAAAAAGTTATAGGGGGAAACTACCTTTGAGAAACACCCGGTATATCGAAAAATTTACGAAGTTGTAACACTATAAGAAAAAAAGAAATAAAAACTTACAAAACAATGTTTATTAAGAGTGATTTTAGCAATAAAAATAATACCTAATTTAAAAATGCTACAGAAATATAACAGTTAAGTCACAGTATGCCATATGTCCAGTTTTATTGATCAAATACATAGATTGTTTTAAATCAAGTAATTACATATAATTTTTCCTTCAAACGTCGATAAATCCGTCATTACTTGACTGTGTAGGTGACCGCGAAGTTTCAATTTTTCTCCGCCCGAGCTTCACTTTCACTTTCCCGCCGGTGGAGGAAAAAGTGTTATAGTAGCAACATGGATACAACAAAACAAGCATCAACAACTCAATATTTATAAAACTAAAACTTTTATTTATTACACAATTGGTTGGGCCCAGTAGGATCTTTTGGAACACAACTAGCGTTGCTGGTTATCGGCAACTCCTGTTGCTAGCGTATGGAATGGGATCCGAAGCTAAGACGAGCACAAGGCTTAAATCAAGGTGTTAGCATGTGCTTTAAACAGGTATCTCCAATGGTGCCTCTGAGATACAGGGCGACCTCTTAGAGTATCTAGCCTTACTGCGGTAAGGCTAGATACAAACAGAAAGCGGACAGAACCGCTTTCATAGGAAAAAAGTGACAAAGGTGCGCTGACCGAAACGGATAAATCCGTTTTGAGAGGTCCCACCCAAGGTCACAAGCAGACAAAGGTGCGCCGACCAAAACGGGTAAGTCAGTTTCAAAAGGTGCCCCTGAAGTCACAGGCGCCTGTTTCATGGGGAAGGGGTAATCCATTTTAAACAAACAGGTGCTTAGGAACCTATAGGAAAAGGATTCCCTGGCTTTAAACAAAAAGCGGATAGAAACGTTTTCATAGGGAAAGGCCGGAGATACAGTCTCAAAAGGAACATCTGGTTTCTGTAACAAAGACCTGGTAGCTACCCACGTCACTATACCGGGAGAGGAGGGCAAGACGGATCTAATCATCGTCTGCTCGTCATACTTTCTAGGAGACAGGGACACCAGAACACATATTGTGCTCGTGTCCGGTAGCGACACGAGTAAGAGGAGATGTAATACTTTTCTTCCAATCCGATATCGGATTCATTAGAAGTCTGATCCTATTGGGAGAAATATAAAAGGGTGTGAGCCACAATAGACCGTGCGGTCGCAGTGGAGGGCGTAAAAAGTCCACTCACTTTAAACCTAACCTAGCTATAACAGCTTTATGTTACATTACTATGGCAACTATTTACCGACACTGGTCTAAGCCGCCTTGCGAACTCACTTATCTTTAATAATTATTACTATTTAAAAGAGATGTTTCTGCATTCATTTGTCAGAAGATTGAAGAAAAAACAGCATATCTTATTTGGCTTGCTCTCTATTACCGTTTAACACGAGCGGTCCATGAAAAGTTTCACTTTTCCTCCATATAAAATAATATACTATTATAGATACCTGGTTTTGACCTAATATTTTTATGTCTAGCAATCATCCTGTAATAGTTTAAAGAGCTTAATTTAAGGAAATCTTTTAACAAAAACATAATATTTCTGTAGTATTACAAGTGTTTGCTATAATATAAGTAAATGATGATAGAAAAACAAATATTGGAATGCAATACAATAGCGTCACTGCTAAATGCATACACCAATGCCTACTTAATAATTCATATTGTTCTCAGTTAGCGCCTACAAACCCAACAAAAGAGCAAAGCAGTTGGTCACTTGTCATTTGCGCTTCCTATTATTGACTTTCAGTTGTCAGCTATTTAACTCCCACCGGCGGGAGAACGATACGACATGGTATATGCATAATAATTGCATTCATCACTATCGTGTATATTTGATATGATGACCCATATTGTCAATATACTGAATCATGTTAATAAAATGAATTGATCCGCTATCAAAGCTCATGTACGGGGTGAGTCAACGATCGAGTAAAGTAAACTTATGAAGTACGAGTAAAGTTTATGTGTTTTGTTCAAGTCATATACAGTACGTTTTTTAGTAGGATTTATGTTTGTATATTAATTTTTTAATAAACATTTAAAATAAAAATGTTGTCACGGTTAGTTTTTATTCCTACGTTTGTTTTTAATGATTTAGTTTGTTTACCTTAATGCAGGTCGGTTTTCATTTTTTTTTGCAGTTTATTTTTGGCAAAAGGCTCCAAATTTGATTGTAATTGTGGAGTTTTGCTTTTTCTGTCGCCTTTGGTATCTTACCTTGCTTTACGTTGCTTTACCCCTCGTAGTATGGTGTACTAAAATTCATAAAATACCTCGAGTCGATAACTGGCCTTAATTTTGTTCGATGCAACATTAATTTTGAGGTAGTTCTTTCACTATTGACTAAATCAAGCTTATTAACTAGGTTAGATTCACTTTGTACCAATCAATATTTTCTAATTTAAGTAGGGACTTACCTTTAAAGTTGGTATTTAGAATAAACCAAGTCAGGGGATCGTAACCAAATTTTGTTTCTCTAGGTATTCGGTATGGTTTTTCCCCCTATCAACAATCATCGGTTGGGTTTCTAGAAATTACATTTCCTTAGCAGTTTTGCTTTTATTGGCTATGTAGGTAGGGTTGTTTACATTACTTCCGTATTTACCTTAGTTTGTTTACTTTTATTTTCCATTCTCAACAGTTGGTGGGTTCACAAGGGCCAGCGCAGTTTCCTTTGCCTCTAGAGTCTTTTTGTACAAGTTCTTTGTATTTTATCCTCTTTGCTTTAAAATTAAAAAACATATATTATTCTGGCTTGTTGTATAATTTTGTTTGAATATTTTTTTGACAAGACAGATGACAGTTCGAGGGAATGTAAATTTGGGCAGCGTGGGTTGCCTACCCACGCTGCCCACACGAGAAAATTCCTAGAATTAGCAGGGAATGTGCGTGCGCCCACTGGTACTTTTTGAGAAGGACAAAGGGCCATCGGCCATGTTTTACCACTTTCACGTGATCCCTGCGGCGTCGAACTACAAGTCCTGCAATGCAGATTTCTTTCCCGAAACAGCCAAAAGGCAACGCAAACCAATAAAATTTACACAAAACCAAAGGTAACTTAAATCGGGAAAGATTTTTGAGAAATTTGCAGCACAAATCCTACAAAGATGGCTTGAATACCAGTAGCTGCAAATTTTCCTAGTTCTCGGCTTGAAGATTGACGTGAAAGTCGTTGTCACTTTAAGTTTTTATTCCTAGGTTTGTTTTTGATAATTTAGTTTGTTTACCGTGAAAGTGGTAAAACATGGCCGATGGCCCTTTGTCCTTCTCAAAAAGTACCAGTGGGCGCACGCACATTCGCTGCTAATTCTAGGAATTTTATCGTCCCCAAATTGGCAACATCGTTACAACATTTTGAGTGCGGGCAGCGTGGGTACGCAACCCACGCTGCCCAAATAACATTCCCTCGAACTGTCATCTGTCTTGTCAAATATATATTCTAACAAAATTATACAACAAGCCAGAATAATAAATGTTTACAATTTTAAAGCAAAGAGGATAAAATACAAAGAACTTGTACAAAAGAGACTCTAGAGGCAAAGGAAACTGCGCTGGACCTTGTGAACACACGACAACTGTTGAGAATGGAAAATTAAAGTAAACAAACTAAGGTAAATACGGAAGGTAATGTAAACAACCCTACCTACATAGCCAATAAAAGCAAAACTGCTAAGGAAATGTAATTTCTAGACCAACCTACAAGCTGTCGAGGATTGTTGATAGGGAGAAAAACCATACTGAATACCTAGAGAAACAAAATTTGGTAAACCTCTGACTTAGTTTATTCTAAATACCAACGTTTTAAAGGTAAGTCCCTACTTAAATTAGAAAATATTGATTGGTACAAAGTGAATCTAACCTAGTTAATAAGCTTGGTTTAGTCAATAGTGAAAGAACTACCTCAAAATTAATGTTGCATCGAACAAAATTAAGGCCAGTTATCGACTCGAGGTATTTTATGTTAATTTTTTAGTACACCATACTACGAGGGGTAAAAGCAACGTAAAGCCTAAGGTAGGATACCAAAGGCGACAGAAAAACAGCAGTAACCCAGCAATTACAATCGAATTCGGAGCCTTTTGCCAAAAATAAACTGCAAAAAAAAATGAAAACCGACCTGCATTAAGGTAAACAAACTAAATCATTAAAAACAAACGTAGGAATAAAAACTAACCGTGACATGTTGTACTTTGAATAAGCCTTTTTTGATATACATAATATCATTGCCAATGTTTTACATTATTGAAAAGAATTTTTGTAAAATTTTAAAGTTGTGTTTAATATCGTTGAAGCAAACATGAAATTTGTGATTCCCTAAAACATTACAAACAAACAAAATCCATGTTAATGTTACAAATATGCTTGAATTTGAAATAGGGTAGGCAAAATTGATTTGATTTTTTAATAATTTATAAAAGTGTTTAGTGTAAATATAAAAAAAATTGAAATTTTTTAAATGTTTAAAAAACAAGAAAAAAATCCTGTTTGGCATTTGATTCTGAATCACTTTCTCTATAACATTTTGCTGAATTTTCCGAAATAAGGGTACTTTACTCTTGTACAATTTTTATATTTTATATATTTTATATTATATATCCTGTATGCTGTTTGACTTACAACCGTTCTAAGTGCACCTAATATGATAATGCACATGCACTCACTTTCGGCAATATTTATATTTTGATTGTAAAATTTAAAAAAAAAGCCCATATGTTGCACACTTAAATGACCACACTGTATAACTGCATATTTAAAATATACTTAAAGTAATAAAGAATATGTCAACGAGGTGGAGGATAAAAAAAAGAATATTTAAGCCAATCCGACCAGGGGTTATCCATTTACTTAGAGGCCTCCTAATTTTAAACCAACCAAGCTTAGTAGTTATACCTAACAGGACTTTTAATCTTTCTTTTTTAGTTCATTAAGGAGCCTATATGCCCAAAGAAACTCTACCTATATTGTTATTATTATTGTTATATATATATAAAATTCATCTTTCTTCTTTAACCATAATTTAATAATATTTTAACTTTTATTCTTGGGTATAGGTTACTTGACAAAATTAAAACAACATACTTTAACGTTTCGCCCTCGTGTTTGGGGCGTTTTCAAGATATAATGTTCTAAAATAGAAATATAAAATAAGTTAAAATATGGAGACCACCTGTATACACATTACTTTTTTTTTAAATGACATTTACGGTTATTATCACAGACAAAAATATATGTAACAATAAAGCTAAATTTAAAACAGTCGACAATATTTAAATTATTATTTACAAATAATTTTTTATATTTAATCATTAAAAATTAAAAATATGTACAGGGTGGGCCAAATTGGGCACTTTTAAAGGGAAACTCCCATTTTTAAAGAAGATAAATGAAAATTAATGTCGGTGTCTGGAGCTCAATTTTCGTCAATAACCATTACCATTTCTAAGTTACAGGGTGTTTTTCAAAAAAGTGCATTTTTTAAAAATCGCTGTAACTTTTTTGCTATGGAAAATTTTAAGTTTCTGTAAAAACATTTCCAAAGCAACTTTTTACGTAGAATTCAATGGTGTAAATATATTTTTTTACAATCAATAGTTTAATAGTTATTAACAGAAAAATCGATGTTTCATATGGGACACCCTGTATATTTTTAAATAATTGAAAATAAAAAATTGATGCTATTAGCCGTTACTATGTGGTAATTAATCATCATGAAGAACACTGATAAATAAAACTACTATGTTTTTGCTCCGCCGCTTCCTATGAATATTTTTACCACTTAGAGGTATAAATTCACCTTATTTTTTTATTGATACTTTAGTCTGAAAATTTTGTTTGAAAATGACTCTGTGAGTTGAATCTGCAGTAACAATAATTGTGAATATATTTTAGTGGTAAAAAAAACATAGTAGTTTTATTTATCAGTGTTCTTCATGACAATTGAAAATAACTTTAAATTACCTTTCCAAAAAGATAGCACACTTAATATTTTCCTCGAGTTCTCTTCGAAATAAAGAGTTTTTAATAGTTCGCCCACTTTGAACAAGTAGGCTTAGGACGCCGAGGGGCGCGGCCATGATAAAGAAAACAAATGCTTATTGGTAATTGTCAAATTGTGATTTTGGCTGTAAACACGCCGTAATTTAGTCAAATCTTTCAAATAAATTTAAAATGAATTTTGAAAATTATGAAAAATGGGATATGATAGTTTGTTTTATACAAGCCGGGGAGAATCCAGAAGCAGCAAGCAATTTATACCACAACCAATATCCAGAAGAAGACAACCTTTTAAAGATATTTTTGGAAGATTGCGACACAACCTTATTAATAGTGGACAGTTTGAGAAAAAAAGGTCAAAACAGTATATAACAAATAGGGATAAGGAGTTAGAAGGGATAGTAGTTTTAGAAGCCGTTCAAAATAATCCTAAAACGTCAACACGAAAATTGAAAACGTTAACAGGACTGGCAAGAACTAATGTTAGACTAACTTTAAAGAAATACAAATATAAGCCATACAGGACCAGAGAAGTGCATCATCTTAGACCTGGAGATTTTGAACGTCGGCGTCGCATAGATTTTTGTCGGTGGGAAAATTGTTTTTAAAAAGCGTGGGAGACCTCCAACGAAGCAATTTTAACAACCCAAATAGAAACCCTTTATTAATGATTACTTCTAGGAAATTGGACACAACTATTTTGCAGTAAGAAGGTCAAACAGTACATAACAAATAGCGGATAATGATTAGAAATTTTTTAGGCAAAATAACCCCGTACAATAATTCTTAGATAGCTGATCAAGGCATTGTTGGACCAGCTAGGTCACCGGACTTAACGCCCATGAATTTTTATCTTTGGGGAAGACTGAAAGACCTTATTTTTAAATTTCCTATACGTTCTAGACGAGAATTAGAAGTAGCGGTTATGCAAAGGTTTGCATCTCTCACCCCTCTTGAATTGATGAATTCTGCAATAAATGTCCGGAAACGGTGCCGTTTGTGCATAAGAAAGACCGGTCGACAATTCAAACATCTCCTGTAGCTTAATCTCTTGCGCTGGTTTATTACTTTTTATTGTTGTTTTTTCTATTTTCTTTGTTAATCTTATTCTAAATATAGTTTACATTGTTATAAAATTGACATCATTCATTGTAAATATAAGTTTCATTTTATAAAATATTAAGTGTGCTATATTTTTGGAAAGGTAATTTAAAGTTATTTTCAATTATTCAAAAATATACAGGGTGTGCCATATGAAACATCGATTTTTCTGTTAATAACTATTAAACTATTGATTGTAAAAAAAATATATTTACACCCTTAAATTCTACGTAAAAAGTTGCTTTAAAAATGTTTTTACAGAAACTCAAAATTTTTCATAGCAAAAAAGTTACAGCGATTTTAAAAAAATGCACTTTTTTGAAAAACACCCTGTAACTCACAAATGGTAACAGATATCGATGTGCGGTTTTTACCATTATATTATTGACGAAAATTGAGCTCCAGACACCGACATTAATTTTCATCTACCTCCTTTAAAAATGGGAGTTTTCCTTTAAAAGTGCCCAATTTGGCCCACCCTGTACATACCTTGAAAGCCTATTATCTGCGTCTCGCAGTAAGTATGGAATGCGAAGTCGGACCAGGAAATAAAAACGTTTTACCATTTTATAAATTTTTTTATTATATATTTTTTTATATTTTACTATACGGAAGTATTAATTTTAAGCATATGCACTAAAGTGTACGTATATAAAGATTGTCCTAAAATAATAGTTGCAATTTAAAAAATAATTATTTAAAAACTCAATTAATAAGGTTGTGGTATATTTGACTTAATTTATTGATATCCTGTTTGTCATTTACTGTATTTCGGTCATTTTTTATATGTATCATTTCTTTAATTGTTAGTTTGTGGTAGTTGTTGTCTTGGGTCAAGATTGTAGTACCCTTAAAATTAAATTCGTGTTTTTCATTTTTCTGATATTTGTGCAAAGCAGTTAAGGCATTTTTGGTGTATTTATGACCATTAAGGCGGCTATCCAAATACTGAGTTGTCATACTAATATATTTTTTTGGGCAGTTAATACAAGGTATTGAGTATACTACATTGGATTTTTTCTTTTTGGTACAACCCTTTTTAAAGGAGTAAATAAAGGGCTTAAGAGATTCTGCGCTTTATGACAAACTGTAATTTGATGTTTACCTAAAGTATATTTTTTTTTTTCTGACATTTCTTGTGTGTAGGGCATTGCAATGTATTTAGTATTTTCATTGTCATGTCTTTTTTGGTTTAAATTATTATAAAACTTATGTATCCGTTGTTTTTGAATCCGTTGAATTAGCTTTTTTGGATAATGATTATTTCTCAAAGTCTCATTTACCTTTTTTAAAGTCTCTCTGCGATATTCGGATGATGTTAATGCGATTGCTCGGTCCATTAAACCTATAATTACACTTATTTTTTAATTCTTAGGATGGTAAGAATTAAAATTTAGATATCTTCCCGACCACGTGTTTTTTGTGTACTATTTAGTTTTGAGTTTGTTATTTGTATCGCGGATTAGAGTTAAATCCAAAAATTTTATTTGATTATTTTTTTCTATTTCGCATGTAAATTGTAATTTGGGATGGAAACTATTAAAAGCTTTTAGAATGTCATTTATCTTGTTATTGGGAACTGCTGTTATGCAGTCATCGACATATCTTTTAAAAAACGTAATATCGAAATTTAATTCTTGAATTGTGGTTTCCTCTAGATGTTCCATTACAATTTGTGCGACTGTAGAAGATATTAGAGACCCCATTGCGCAACCATCGAGTTGTTGATAAAAGTTATTTTCGAATTGGAAATAGTTATTATTTAAAGTTAGGTTTATAGCTTCAGTGAACTCATTACAAGAAAGTGTTGTGTGTTCTTTTAAATTATTCCATTTATTTTTTATTATATCAGCCATAAGGTCGTTTGGTAACATCAAATTACAGTTTGTCATAAAGCGCAAAATCTCTTAAGCCCTTTATTTACTCATTTAAAAAGTGTTCTACCAAAAAAGAAAAAATCCAATCAATACCTTGTATTAACTGCCCAAAAAATATATTGGTATGACAACTCAGTATTTGGATAGCCGCCTTAATGGTCATAAATACACCAAAAATGCCTTAACTGCTTTGCACAAACATGAGACAAATGAAAAACACGAATTTAATTTTAAGGATACTACAATCTTGACTCAAAACAACAACTACCACAAATTTACAATTAAAGAAATGATACATATTATTAAAGAGCGAAATACAGTAAATGACAAACAGGACATTAATAAATTAAGTCAAATATACCACAACCTTATTAATTGAGTTTTTATATAATTATTTTTTAAATTGCAACTATTATTTTAGGACAATCTTTATATCGTACACTTTAGTGCATAATCTTAAAATTAATACTTCCGTATAGTAAAATATAAAAAAATATATATTAAAAAATTTATAAAATGGTAAAACGTTTTTATTTCCTGGTCCGACTTCCATACTTACTGCGAGACGCAGATAATAGGCTTTCAAGGTATGTAAATATTTTTAATTTTTAATTTTTAATGACTAAATATAAAAAAATGTATTTGTAAATAATAATTAAAATATTGTCGATTGTTTTAAATTTAGCTTTATTGTTACATATATTTTTGTCTGTAATAATAACAGTAAATGTGATTTTTTAAAAAAATGTAGTGTGTATACAGGTGGTCTACATATTTTAACTTATTTTAAAATTCTATTTTAGAACATTATATCTTGAAAAAGCCCCAAACATATGGGCGAAACGTTGAAGTATGTTGTTTTAATTTTGTCAAGTAACCTATACCCAAGAATAAGAGTTAGAATATTATTTAGATATATATATATATAATATATATATATATATATATATATATATATATATATATATATATATATATATATATATATATATATATATATATATATATATATATATATATATATATATATATATATATATATATATATATATATATATATATATATATATATATATATATATATATATATACATTTTCTAAGATCTCAGCATGATCCCAGTCAATTTGGTGATCATCAACCAAGACATGTTCCACTAAAGCACATGAATGAACACCTCGCCTACAATCACTTTTGTGGGAAGTGACGCCCTTTTAAATTTCTAGATGTCTGTCCAACATATGACTTGTTACAATTTTTACATGGTATTTTATATACAATGCCGAACCTTTCATCATCTGTCAGGGGGGATTTAGTTTTAGAATAAATTTGAGAAACAGTTTTAAGTTGTCTTTTCGCTATCTTTATATCTGATTGTTTGAAAATGTTAGTTAATTTATCTGTTAGTGTTTCAATATATGGTAAAGAAACATACATTTGTGTTTGTGAGTTATTTTCATTTAAATTGCTGATATTAGTGTTGTTTGAGTTAGTTATATAAGAAGATAAAGTTAATGGTTGTGAAGGTCTGTCTATGATGTTTTCTGGTATTGCATATTGTGTACTAAGAGAAATTTATTAATAAGTTTTTCCGGGTAAGAAATCTCCAACAAAATGCCCTTAAGTTGTTTTAGAGCTCTATCCCTGTATTGAGGGTGAGTTAGTTTTACTGCTCTGTTTTTCATTCCTAGGATGAGGTTTATTTTTTGTCTTAATCGGATGGTAGGAAAAATAGCTAATAAACCGGTTTGGGAAAAATACGGTTTTCGGTACCATTTTGGGGCACAGGATGTTATCCTGATTCCCAGTTACCAACATGTCTAAGAAAGGAACAGAATTGTCTGTCTCTTCCTCCACAGTAAACTGCACATGTGGATCAAATGTGTTAAATAGCTCAAGAGCTATCTCTATTTAACACATTTGATCCATGTGCAGTTTGAGAGGACTATTCCTTTCTTGTTGTCGGAAAAATCTGTGCCCCAAAACATTTTGAGCATTTGATTAAATAAATTATTTGAACACGATAAACTAATTAACACATTTTTACTTCTAAGTGCTTCACGTCCATCGATTTAAAATTTCTTAGTACTGTTGGATAGCAAATTTCATGCCCCTTACAAATGTGTCACACTATGGGGGGTTTCCATTTGACATAAAAGTGAGGTTAACTG
>JAHBCN010015915.1:0-20331 GCA_019359885.1 Listronotus oregonensis
AAAAACAAAAAATATGGTGGTTTATAAGAAAAAATATAACTTTGATATGTACTTTTTTTGGGTCACCCTGTATATGTCAAAATAATTTTGAAATATGCTCCTCATGGACCCACATATGACCGTGCTAAAGTTTTTCCCCAACTCCTTTCATTTCTCGTAAAAAAGCCGAGGCGAATGGGGTGGGCCACCCTGTATATTCTTATAACCTTTACGGTCTTTTCTAACACGAAATGTCTATTATCCATTTTTTTGCAATAACATTATACAGAATTCGTAAAAAAATAATTTCTTTAACGTTGTAATCAAATAATTAAAAAACTTTTTCAATAGCTTCTGTGAATAACAAAAATAGTGTTTGTAACTACAGTTTCTGTAAAATATTTTTTTTTCTCTAGGACGTGCATATTTGTCTACTTTCGTCTACGTATTTTGGTTGGGAAAAAGTCACTTTTTCGCACTAGTGCGGAACAGTATATTGTGCAACAAGTGAGAAAAGTTTAACATTTTCCACGAGTGAGTTTGAGCGAATTAGCCAGTGGAAAATGTGCTTTTCTCACATGTTGCTCATTATACTTTTTCTACGACCATTTCTTTTATAGAAAAATAAAAAAATATATATAACAATTTTTTATTAATAATATAGTCAATCATTATATAATTATTTTTATTAATAATTAACGTTTTTATTTACGAATCAACAATAAACTAATAACTGTAATAATTAACCTATTTGCGTTATTCATTTTGAAAAATTAAGAAATTTTAGTGTCTGTATCGGATAAAATACAACATTTACAAAACTGACGTTTGCAATAAATATGGCGCTCGCCGATGCATGACACATTCATTTTTGTTTTATCGTTGCTAAACGACGCCAACTACCACAGGCTGCTAGATAATATCAAAGCCTACTATTTCTTAATAAAGCCATTGAGAGCAAATTACTTTTCTCACTAGAGAAAAAAGTACTTTTCTTACTGTTTGTGGGTTTTCCTCATTGCATGAGAAATAATTTATTTTAAAAGCTAGTAACTATTGGGTCAAATAATAATTAAACCAGGTTTTGTTCTGTATTTTTTTATGGAAACAAAAGTAATGTTCTAAGCCGTCAAAGTTTGTCAAAATATTTCCAAGACTTAAAGGTTTACACAAGTCAAATAATGGATTATTCCAACGAAGAGCTTCCTAAAGATATTGTGAAGGCTGCCAATGATGTGATCATAAACATATTATCAAGTAAATCACCCAATCAAATCAAACGCATGAGAAAAAGGTATTTTTGGCGTACTTTTGTGACTTTGGTAAGATTCTTAAGTCTAAAAATTTATTGTTTCTTTGTTATAACTTATGTTACTAAAAAATAAATATTTTAAAGTGAGTGTTTTTTTTTATGGGGTTGTAGAAAAATAAATTTTTTGTCTTGCGGAAAGTGTCTTTCCCAATGAGCTAACATCTTAGATAGAGAAAGCATTTCATTCATAAACGCAATCGAAAGCTGCGCCCAACATGGTTTTGTTTATTATTGGCGATAGAATGGTACAAGCATAGTTTGTACTTACTTGTAAAATGATAATCCAGGAAACATATCCGTCACTTTACACACTTGGCACTGCCTTACCATTTTAATTTATTAAAACTACTAACACAAAACTGAAATTTATACAGTTGTCACAAAAATTACCCAAACAACAAAAAACATTTAGACTTAAGCCCCATATTGAATGTGTCATCTGTCGAGCAAAGCTGAAGGTGGCAGAAGTACGCTTTTACGAAAAATCCGCTGTTGTCACGTTGTCGCACCTTTATTAGTAGCTGTCGAAAAAGAAAATAGTATTTTGACATCATTACTTTTCTGTGTTATACTTTATAGTAATAAATATAACAAATATTATTCACAGTTTAAAATACAATAGTAGAGCTTATTTTGATGTAATTTTAGGAATAAATTAAGTAAAATCCAATTATAATATACTATCAAGTAAATGAAACAGAAATATACTTGGCAGCCACGCTTTACGACAAAATAGTATCTGTAGTAACCATTTTCCCGGGTTTTTGTGGATTTTATTGTTTTGAGTACAAAGGTTCATTTATCGCTAGGCAGAACCTTAGAATGTGCGTTTATGATGCCACGCTTATGCCAAATCGATGCTTACTTCAGTTAAACTAACAGCTCATTGGTCTTTCCCGCACTTGAGTGCTTGTCCAAACTCCGCTACGCATCGTTCGAGCAACGGCAATCGCATGCGGGAAAGTGCCATTTTACAAACTTGTTAGGAAAGCTACTATTACTTATCTTATTAAAATTATATTCTCAACAGCGTTAAACGAAAAAAGTCTTTTATTAAATAGCAATATATTTTATTAAATTTAATTGTAATTAAATTTAATTAGAACAAAATTTATTGAATTTGTTCTTGACAAGTTAGAAAAAAAGCCGTATTACTTTTTTATATTGAAAAGTTTTATTTATGTCTTAGTAAGAGATAAATGGATTTAGAGTAGAGTAGAGCAAATATACTACCATAGCTCGATTATCGTTATAAATTATTTCAAAGAGAAAACGCAATTAAATTGTGTTCTATTGTTACGTGGCTTTATCAGGAGCAAATATTTTACAAAGGTAATATTCCCCAGCATTTTCATTAAAAGAATCCCTTAGTAACTAAAAAGCAGTTGACAGTAATAGAAAATGATGCTACAATTCACGTCTTTTACTTTCACGAACAAAGCGATTAATTTTAAGGAGTGCTACTTTACCCCGAATGAAATTACGAAAATTTGCTTTAAGATTTCGACTTGCTACAAAGATTAAATTGCTGGCTTTATTTGTAATATTAAATTTTGTAATTAGTGTTTACATGACCTACTTGATTAAAGGTATTGTACGGTTTGACCTACTATATTGTCACCGTATGGAGCAATTTTTATTAAAATATTGGAAAATATTACTTTTAATAAAAGTTATTAAATAAAGCAGCACTTATTTTATTAGTATATTAAAATAAGTCATTTAAAAATATTTCTTGTTTAAATTATGTGAATATGGAGCATTAAAATTATGTTTAGGAAGATGTTTTAATAGCTGTAATTTAAATCACACAATTTAAATATTTAAAATATTTTTTTGGTTAACCTTAATTTTATTGTTAAGTGGTTAATGCGATATGACAAGAAAAACAAATAAATAGAAAATATTTAGTATTTGGGTTAACTTTTAAATCCTATACGTTTTTGTTTAAAAATATTATATGAAATAAAGAAGTGATAAATTTAATGGTAAATACGTTAAGAATAAATTATTTTTTTCTAAATCAGTAAATAAAATTTAAAGAAGCAGCTGATTATGTATTATTGCTAAAAATCTTTTTTAAATAATTCAAATTTATATAAGTTGCAATATAAAACACGTTGGCCATCTATCGGCAGGTTTTGTTCTGTATTATTTTTATGGCAACAAAAGTATTGTTCTAAGCCATCAAAGTTTGTTAAAATATTTCTAAGACTTAAAGGTTTTACACAAATCCAAAAATGGAATATTTCAATGATATTGTAAAGGCTGCCAGTAAGATAAATATGAACATGTTACCAAGTAAATCAAAAGAAAGATACGAGCAGCAATACACCCAATTTTTAAATTGGTACAAGAAGAAGCAAATCAAAAGCATAAAAGAAGAGGTATGTTTGGCCTCTTTTCGCGAACTTTGCAACCGTTAAAGTAATTTGACATGGCGGCCGCATAGAATAATATAATTTCCCTGCGAATATAAATATTTTAAAATAATTTTCGTTTTTCACAGAAATTCTTGAATTAACTGCATATCTTCTATGACATAAATTTAACTTGAGCTTTATTTATTCAAAATATATTTTTAAAATTTTTAAAAAGTTGCGCTTATTAAAGGTAAGCGCTATGTACTTTAAAATAGATTACGGATTTGGATACGGAGATTGTTTACTATTAAAAATTATATTTTTAAATAAGAATTATTTTGTATTAATTAAAACAAAAATTAAATAATTATAAATAACTCAATTATTAATTTTGTAGACAAGCAGCAAATTTAATTTTATTAATATACATGTATTTTTTACTGATTTAAAATAGTATTTATAACCTATAATATTATTTTATTTTACAAATTACATGGAATAGCGGATCTATAGTTTAACAATACTGCACTGCTTTAAACTGACATGCACGTGCTTTATTGGAAATATCATTTTGCGTTTGTTTTATCTGGCTAAAGTTAGTTTAGTAAAATTAATATTGTAGCTAACTTTATACTAGTTATGGGTAAACTATCATTTTCTATATTTATTAAAATCTTTTTTTTGTAGCTTTTTCCCTTACTACGTCGGTAATTAATTGTTTTATTGTTTTTCTTTTATTATTATTTTTTGTATATTTAAAAATATCTCTGTTTTTCAAGAATGTAATTATGTTATTTGTAATTTTTTTTTTTTGTAAATTTTAAATAGTTTTTTCGGCCAGTATTCCTTTTTTTTAAATATCCTGATTAAATCGAACTTATCCGAAGATATTTAAGTGGTTTTGGCTGGGTGGCTGGGTAAAAAGCTTTTAATGGGCTTGTTTTTTGACATGTTACAAGCTTTTAACACTGTTAATTATGACTATTGAAAAAAATTACTTATAATATATAAGACTGTTGCTGGCTAGACTCATATATTTGTAAGTGGACTTCATGTGTCCCAAGTGATAAGGAAACGTGTACGCCTGGAGATCACTGACTGCCTTCCATCTTCTTTAATGTCTTCTTAAACATTTTTTAGATCACTTATCAACCGTAAGTAATCCAGAGCTGAATTCCGTCGACGGTAATAATATTGTCAAAAGCTACTGAAAATTTACTTTAGAACGGCAATGATGCTGTTGGTGAAATGTCCACGTGGTTTGAATTAACGGACCAAAACTTAACAAAAATTGGTTCTGCTTTGTGAGAAATTTTTTGAACAAAAAAAATATAGATTTTTTTCCTAATTGTGAACAAGGTCGAAAAATCAGTAAAAATGCGTTCAGCACCACTCTTTCGATGTCCATCTACACCAGAAACTAACATGGACCAGATTCGTAGAAAGCATTATACAAAAATTGAATTATAGTCTTTTTTTTAATAATATAAAGGATATTGTTTCATTAGAAATATGATAGTTGAAATATTTTGGCCTCGTAAGATTCACTTTCACTACGGAACTATTTTTTAGTGTCAGACACATAGTACCACTTCAAATTTTGTAACACTAAAGGAATTAATAAAAATATGCCTTGCCATTGTGTAAAACATCAGTTGCGTCTTTTAACGTTATAATATTTTTTATATGTGTTTTTTATTGTAGAAACAAAAAGTTCAGTTATAACACCAGATACTTAAATGAATTTAAATGATATTTTTCTGGGTTAGGTATTAGGCAACAAATTTTTTACCATTTTGGGGGGTAGTGAACAAACAATTTAAATAGGTTTACCAAGAATAATTAATACCTATATAAGTCTAAATTTCCATTTAAAAAAATCATTTTTTGAATTTTAGTGCTATTATTTAGTAGACCAGTTTTTAAAAAACGGCAAATTTTTAGGCTTGTAAATACATGTGACTAATATTTTAGAGCAAAAGCTATTTTTGTTTGTGTTAACTTTAATATTATTAATATAAGTATTTTTTTTCAAGTTGACTTTGTCTGTTATGACAAGTTTGAGTTCAGCGTTTTTTGTGGATTGACAGAAAGATGCTTGTCAAGCAGAACTCAGCAAAGGGCATATTATTTGGTATATAGCCTTTATAAAGTTTTTTGTTTATCAGGGTATTTTGGGTTTCAATTTCGCTTAAAAAAAAGCAAAAATGAGACCAGATATATCGCAAAGTATGACGTTTCGCGCAGCACATGAAATAGGGAAATTGGTTCGTACTCAGTAAGACCTGGGCAGGGAAGGAAAAACAATAAACGCAGTTAAAGATCAGTTTTTTTGGGACTTTAAGTTCTACGCGAAAAAACAGTTACTACCTAAGCTTTGGCTTAAAGATTAAAGGGTATTTATGATAACGTAGTTTTACACCTGATACTGTGGGCCGAAGGTTAAAGGAACAAAACCTATTATCTTATGTACCTACTACAGGCCCTTTATTGGATGCAGGTCATCAAACGCAACCCTTGAAATTTTCTTGAACTCGCACAGATAGGGAATGATGGATGATTAGCGGAATGTTCTTTTTACATGCAAGTCTCGTTTTACGAGATATTTACCTGTTGGTTGCCAAGGAGTGTGAGGCGGCAAGAAAAACGCTATACTCAAAGGTTTTTCTCTCGTAGAGTGTAATTTGGTAGTTGAGGAGTAATGGTATGGAACGGTACTTCTTGTAAAGCCTGGACAGACCTTGTTTCGCTACGAGGAGGGCACCTTCATGCTGATAGTTACCATAGAGAGTGTTTAGAACAGCATGTAGTGCTTGGTTTGAATTTGTGATTAATTGATAATGTCCGGCCGCACATAGCCAGAATATCTAGGCAATACCTCAATATTTAAGTACTAGACTAGCCCCCAAAAAGTAGGAATCTTAACTCCATAATTTTAGGAGGACAAATAAGACGAAGGCTTAGACAAAACTATGAATAATTTCACAGTGGCGGCATTAGAAAAGGCGCTCGTTAACGAGTGTAAGCAAATAACTTTAGACGCAGTTGCTAGTTTGATTCAGTCTACGCCAGAAAAGATGAGAGCTGTTATTTAAGAGCGGGGAGTAAATACTCGATTTCAACAATAAATTTTAGTTACTGATGTAGTCACTGTAATTTTTTTAAATAAATTGTTTATGTAACACTATAATTATTTATTTTTTATTATATTGAAACCATAATATTGTCTAACATTTTCAAAAAATTGTTTATAGTTATAAATCGCATAATTTTCTTTAAAAATGCATTATTTCCTTATGCACAGAGATATTGATATAATGAAAAAAAGAACTGTTAAGTAATGATAAGACTTAAAAATTTAAAGACATATTATTCAATAGTTAAATTTTTCCACACCTGCATAGCAACAAATCTTTTTAAACTTTTGGCAGAATCGACAGTCGGGAATATTAACAATGGAAGTACCTATATCTTTACAAAAAAAATATTAAATTTTTTTTGTCTGGTAAATTTGACATGCCTGTGCAGTTTTGCGTAAACACAATAGGCTATTTGCCACCATTGAAAATAAGTTTTAAATTGTGGTTATCCTATCAGACAATAGTATAAAGAAGCATATTTCTTTGTAATATAAAGTAAATATATGCACATTTATTGCAAAATATACGTATTAAAATTCAAATATTTTTGAAATTAATTTAGCGACTGGAACGCTCTGTGATTGGTCACAACTTTGGTGACGTCACTTACAAGTCAATAAATGTCACAAGCTTTGTGTTGGTGTTTTCAGGTGTTATTTTCGATCTTTAACTATCTAAATAATTGTTTCTTGGCCATTTTATATAAAAAACATATTTTAAGTAACATAATTATCCGCTTCGTACCTCAAAATAGACATATATTTTGTGCAAGCCGATAACAGAAACCTACCTGAGATAGACTTATGATTGTGCGTTTCTTTAAAAATAACGCTGACTACTATGCTGCAGATCTCAAAAATGTAAAAACAGCTGTGTTAGTACCTCTAAAAAACTAGTTATTTTCGTGTTCATCATTCAGTATATCTCAAAATGTTATTGTAGGTTATGTTTATGGAGTGTAGAAATATAAGGAGTATCATCTCTTATGGGAGATCTCTTTGAGCTAATTATAACCACTTTTTTCGCCTTTTAGGATTTGTTGGGAAAGATATAAACAGTTTTTGTAGTGTTTTTAGAGAAGTATTGGTACATTGTGGTACTACACACCATTTAAATAATACCATTTTAGCCAATAAATTGAGAAATTATGAACAAAATTCACTGTAGTTGCACTTGTTGTTAACTTGCTTACTTGCCTAGGACGTCACGCGAAACATATGTCGATGCCATTACAGAGACAGCGTTTTTGGGGCAAATTTTATAATTTTAACTTTGCCATTGAGTTTTAATAAAAATACAGCAGATTTCCCAAAAATATGAGTGTATTGTGTTTGTTAGGTACCAAAGAATAATTTAAAACGATTTTTAAAATCAGTCAAATAGCCTATTGACAATTCCTTTATAAGTTTTAGGCTATTTATTTAAAGAGCTTATTAAAAATAAAATACATTTATTATTACAAGTTTATAGCCATACACCAACTTTAATACTAAAGACGATTAAAATCTGCTTTAAAGAACAATTTCATAGCCATGCTCGAAAAGTTTTGCGACCTTACTTATAGGTACTTAATGGAATATAACTCTCTAACTTTCTCGGTTAGTTCCAGTAAACCGTAAATTCTACGAGAGCGAATTACTAATTGATTTGGGATATAAATTCGGCGCTTAAGGGATATATATGTAGACAATGCAGTGATGTTCGATGGTATAATACTGGTAATAAATCCATTTAAGTTTAATTTTAGAAAACACTTTATTTTAAATTAAAACTTAACTTGTAGCAAAATATTCAAAACTTTTCTAATGGAGTATACATAATACATAAATTAATTTATTAATTACATATTTTTAAGCAGCAGATTTGTTGATAAAATTATGATTTGGCTGTTTGATACTTGGATACATTTGACGGAACTAGTAATAATAATAACCTGGTCTTGGTCTTGACCCTGCATGCCAGGAGAAGGTCTTGTTTTTGGTCTTGGTCTTGCACCACCTGGTCTTGGTCTTCATCTTGGTCTTGGCCTTGCTGCAAGAGTCTTGCTGGTCTTGCTTTTTTTGGTAGTAATAATTTAAACTAAGCAATCTTGAATAAAATATATTTTTTAGTACTTAAAAAAAAAGATGGAGACTTTATTTTTTGCTTTAAAATTTTAAAATATCCCAATTGTAACCTTACACGTACATTTAAATTATTTGATTAAAAATCATATTTTAAATGTGGGGCTTTATTGATTTATTGTGCATCATTTTTCGTTGAATTAAGACACAACCTGCTTTTATACATTTAGTGACATATTGAAACATTTTAGTTATAAGAATAAGTTAAATCTTCTTTAAAAAATCATACAAAATTAAAGTCTATACAAAACTCTGTAGTGTGAGCAGAAAAAAAAGACTTAACAACAAACCAGATGTGACGTGAAATTTGCGTTAAAATGATTCTGATATAAAACACAGGTTCCTGATTAAAAAAGAGTTATTCAAGGGACTTTTTAGTTCTTATGAACTTTTTATCTTTAAATTATACAAAAATTTGCCGTACAAAGTTTAAAAAAATACTTTATAAACATTCTGCATTTACAAGGTGACTCAACGTTGTGACAAAGCTCGATATCTTTGAAACCGCTCATGATAGTGAAAAACTGAACATATAAAAATTATAGAAAAAAGAGTGTTAATGTAAAATTATTTTCTATTCCTGAATTTTCCGACCAATTTACTGCCACTCAAGAAAACTTCCTTATTTTTAGCTTTTAACCAAAATAAAAAATGTATGGCGAAAAATCCGTTAAAAAAATCGCCACCCTGTATAAAATGCTGGAAATTGTTGAACTGTCATATAGAAACACTGTCAACGTAGATGGTTTTTAAAAAGCATTTAAGGTTTTGACAAAAAATACGTCATTATTATTGTTTTGGCATTGTTTTGATTTTTCCATCTAAACCGGAAGTGATATTTAAAATCCACTAATCTAAAACAAACTCCTATATGACATGACAAATATATTTTTTATTAATCCATCATTTTTACATTTATATCTAAGTTTTATGAAGCAATCCCTTGGTGCCACTTTTTACAGTGTGGAACAAAAATAATGTATTTCTGGATTTTGCAAGTTATTGATTCACCCAAGTGGTATTACTAGAACGCTTATTTAACATTAGGAATATGAAAGTAATTTTCACCTTTTATAACTTGTGTATCCCCAGGTTATTGTCTTTCGTGAACGGTTTCGGAGATATCGAGCTTTGTCGGACCATTGACTCACCATCTCATTATTTTTGAAACATGTTATTGAATGTACTCGTTAACGTTGTTTGAGAACTGTATAAAAGAACAAAGTAATCGATTTAATTATTAATTTATTAAAGAAACCTGTTACTTATTAAATAATTGCCTTTTTTGGCAGTTTTCGATACATTTTTTGTCATGTCTGTATTAAAAACTTCTATATGGAAATTTAATAACATTAAAAAAAAGTCACAAAAGTGCAAGAGTCTTGCAGGTCGGTCTTGGTCTTGCGTAGTCTTGCACTCCTCGGTCTTGGTCTTGGTCTTAGTCTTGCATACCCTAGTCTTGGTCTTGGTCTTCTAAGCGAAAAGCGGTCTTGATCATGGTTTTTGTCTTGCTGTAAGACCATTACTAAAGGTGCATTCCTAGAAGTGGTTTTTCTCTACAATATTTTTATTTTATTTGAGAAAAATTAAATTTGGTATATCGGTATTTTACATAAATATGGATTATTTAACCTATTCATTTGTTTTGCTTTACTTTGGGTTTAACCAAAAATGACCAGTATTTCCAATTTTTTTATTAAACAACCGGTTCATTTTCTCTTATTTTAATAAAATATGACATTCTGACTACATTGACGCCTAATATGTAATTTTTTGATACTGGCTTTAAAATATTTGGTTTTTAAATTTCATACCCTCGTTTAAAAGGTTAATTAAAAATCGAGTAGCCCCAAAATTAATTTAATATCTTTTCATTTTTTACGGCTTTTCGGTATATGTGGTAACAGTTGCAAAATTATTTTATTCTAAATGGATCGAGGGTGGCATATTTCGAAAAAGCATTTTGTTCCAAATAATTTGGTGTTACATATTAGGTATTTCGTTTAAAACTGTTCTAAAAACACTAAATAACGTCCGCCGTCCGGAGAAACCTTAAAAAATAAAAGACAATTATATCCATTTTTATGAATACTTATGGCATGTAGTAAAGTGGAAGCAGAAGTGTCAAAAATTATAAATAGGAAGTCATTGTAATCAGAATGCATTACGCTATCTAAATAAAAAATGCCATTTTAAAACTAAAAATACTAATCATTTTTGGTCAAACGGAAAGTAATATTTGCATATATATGTCAAATACTAACATATAAATTTTTATTATTTTATTTTAAAATACAAGAATGTTACAGGAAGATATCACCTCCAAACAACACTTGGTATATTGCCTTATAAACGTTTTACCTTAAGAAAGATTAAACCTTTTAAAAAAATAATTTAAAAATTTAGATCACAGTACTTTTCGTATTTTTATACGGTTCTTATTATTATATTTCAAAGGAAAAAAGTGATATTTTAAAACACATTTTGGCAATTCTGTTCCGCTTATAAAGAAGAGCGAATGTTACAAATAGATTTTTTTAATGTAATAACACTTTATGGCTGTAATTTTAAAAATTATGTTTTTAATTTTAGTTTACAACTCTTTCTTTTAATAAACCTTTATACTTGTGAAGGAATATTATAAATTGGTCCACTGATTTTCCAGTTATTTTAAAAAGACTTTCTTATTTAAAATACAAATAATTATGTTTAAAAAAATGTTATTTGCCATATTATTTTTTGTGTTTTTCCCAAATTTTAAAATTTCTACAATTTATATAAAAAAACTAAATCGAATGCTTTTTTATTTCAAATTACAAAAAATTATGTTTTTAAAAAATGATGCATTAGTAATCCTAACTTGGAAAATGTATTAGTAAAAATAAGCGTATGTTGTAGTACATATTAAAATATGTTTTTCTAATATATTTTTTTTAACTGCTTCATCTATCTGGTATTGTAGTTATACTTATCGTTAAATGTCTTTGTTATCTGACTAAAATATTTGTTTTTAATTTTAGGATTTTTTTCGTTTTATATTCGAAACATTTTAAGCTGATTTACAATTTGACGTTGCCGTTTCCGTTCGCCTTTTAATATCCACAGTTCACAAGTCAACGAACAGCTTTTATTTATCAATTTATACTTTCTGTTACTTTTCCGGTTATAGTTTGCTAAAAGTTTAAGTTGATCAACATTTACCTTTTTTCGTTTGACATTCTTTAAAGGTAACTACATCCTAGGATGTTATAACCTGGTTTAGTATCTGTTTGTATTATTGTTTCTTTAACAACCCCAATTTTTATTTAATATGGTATTTTATTTATTCTTTTAGTTCATATCTAATTTGTGTAAATTACTATTAAATTATGATAATATTGTTAACAAGTATTTGTCTTAATCTTATTAAAATAAATTCAAACGCATGCACAACTAGTAATAAAGTGGGGCTAAATGGCAAAATATAAATGTCTTATCTTAAAGTAAAACGGAAACAGTAACATCAAACGGCGAGCGGTAACGGCAACATCAAACTTTAAATTAACCTTAAGTTATGATACAAAAAAAAGGTTAACAGAAAATTTTGCAAAAGAAGTGGCAGAAGTCATTTTTTTTAATAACATATTATTTTTGTCTTAAGATGTAACTGACACTTAACTCAAGTTTGTTAAAAAACTTTTATTAAGTGTGTAAAGTTGAAGTTTATAAAAGATCATTCTAAAAATAAAAGACATACTTTTTATGAAAAAACGTTCTTTTACGAATAAAAATTTAAACGTAAGAATATAAATTAAAAAATATTTTTTATTTTTTTTATCTTGGGACAGTCCACGAAGGCTGATGCCTAAGTACTAACGTACCGTGGGTGTTTTAAGTGTGGTGAGAGGGAGTTTGTTCACACGGGACTAAAATATTTAGAGATTGGGAGGAGAAAAAAAACTTCTGCGGGCAGCAGGTTCCATAGTCTTGACACTCTAGGGATGAAGGAACGACGAAAGCGGGAAGTTCGAGGGCTCTCTAACTGAACTGTAAAAGAATTAATAAAAGTAGCACTACGTGTTGCTCTGTTGGGAACTGCCAGAGAAGGAATTATACTGATCAACTCCACTAAGCAAAAGCCGTAAAAATATCTATAGAAGAGCGACAGATCCCCTACAGCTCGACGGTGGGTAAGAAGAGAAAGCCTTTCAGGGAGCGTGGGATCATTAATAAAACGAACAGATCTTCTTTAAATGGAGTCCAGAATGCTAAGTGTTGTAGGGGACGCCATTCCCCAGACATGAGAACAATATTCTAAAGAGGGTTTGATTTGGGATACATACAGGGTATACAGATTGAAAGAGGAGAAATACTTTCTGGATCGAAAGAGGAACCCAAGCTTTTTTAAAGCTGCCGAGGCTATGGATGAAAATGTGTTTTTGGTCCAGTCGAGGTTATTCTCAAAAGCAACGCCGACGAGATTAAACGACTCTTTGTTCTGTAGAACTTGGCCGCTCATATGTAACGGATGAGCATTGGCAAACTTTTTTCGCGACAGGGAACATGACTGTGTTTTTGAGGTATTAAACTTAACAAGATTTTTGCACCCCAGTCCAAGATAAGTTTAAGGTCTTGTGAAAGAGATATCTGCATTGACCTGCGCTTGTTTTCCAATTCAGAATAACATGGTGACTTAAGAATTGAACAGCGTGGGTGCCAGCACTGAGCCCTGGGGCACCTCAGCATTAATTTGGTAGAAGAATGACCATCCACAATAACTGATATAAGTCGATTAGAAAGAAAACTGGACAGCCAAGACCAAAGGTTAGGTGGAAGACCGTAAGAAGGAAGTTTGTTAAGTTTACATTTAAAATATTTATCCACATTTACAACTTAAAGAATAATGGTAACAAAGAATGATTTTTCTAACTTAAATACAAAATTAAAAACAAACTTAAAAACAAAATTAAAAATTGTAACGTTTGCTCTTTTTATAAACAGGGAAAAATTTGTCCTACTAAAAGTGCAAATTCACTTTTAAAAAATATTTTAAAGCGAGGCTTATAAAGTGCAAATTACCTGCCAAAACGTTTATTTTTAACGAAGTTATAAAGCAAATGTTTCAAAGTAAGTACGTACAAAGATGTTCATTTGTCACTGTCGAGCAATCGTTTGTTTTTCGAGTTGCCTTTTGATCAAAGTTACGGGATTCTCGTTCATTGTGATGTAAAATCCTAAGATTTTGCATGAAAATTAAGCAGCTTCCAAAAGCAGAACGCAAAAGACGGCTTTTTCATAATATGTCGCGATATGAAATGCGTCATTTTGTAGGGCTCGTTTTGTTGTCGTATTATACAGCGTCAATAAAATTTTATATAATATCCTTCGTAAAAAAATTAATTCTGGACCCACTTTATATTAAATAACAAAAAACCACATTCGTAGCTTTAAATAAGATCAGCAAAAAATATAATTTAAATTTATCTACTATTTATTTGCTTAAAAGAACTGGCAGCATTATTTTAAGTATAAAAACTTAGGCATGATAATTCTAGGCTTTACAGAGCTTTTATGAAGCATGGATAATTTGTGAAATTTGCAGATAAACTTGTTTTTACTTTTAATTAATATAAGGAAATTATATTTTTTCGGTTAAAAAAGTATGTGCTCATCATTTAAGGGGGGGATGGTGAATCAAAATAAGTCGAAAAGTTTATATGACATATGTAAAAAACTTCCCAGATTTTTCTAAACGATGTTAAAGTCATCACTTTAAAAAAAAAGGTTATTTCTGAAAAAAACCGTAACAACGGGAAACTTTTGTCTTAATGTTTTTATCAGTAGATTCATTTCATAATAAAATACTTAATTTTAAATGTTTAGTCTACAAATAAAAAAATAAAACAATTTTTAACAATTGTTCTCCCAGTTAAAAATTAAAAATAATTGGCAACAGACCCGATACCTTTGGGGCGAAAAGTCAGTAGTACAAAGCTTACCGACACGCCCCGATATTTTTTTTTTGTTTTTGAATCGTAAAAAATATGCCGGTATTTTTTTAAATTCAAGACAAACGTATTGAAAAGTGTACCTACTAAAGACTGATGAAAACGGAATGTATGCGCCCGAGAAATCTTATTCTTTAAGCAAAACAAAAAAGTGTTTTTTTAAAGCATATTAGTAGTTTGTAAAATGGATATTAGGCTTATTCTTGTAAGTAAAATATTTTTTTAATAACAATAAAACAATCAATTATTGTTGTTTTTTATAAATTAAAATTAAAATAAGTTGGAAGTAATTTTTATTATTTGTATGTAAATGAATGAACATCCCCTTTAAAAAAAAACAGTGCAAAACTACAACAACGTTCGAAGTTGAACCCCGCCCCTGGCGAAACAGGCGCGTGTTGCCAAGTTTTAAATTAGAAAAGGGATATTCGAAAACAATTAACTTTTTGACTCATATGTTCTTTCTTTTTCGACTTTTTTTTGAGCTCCTCTATCCTTTTAAATCATGAGCATCATACCCCCCAATATATATATATATATATATATATATATATATATATATATATATATATATATATATATATATATATATATATATATATATATTTTATATATATATATATATATATATATATATATATATATATATATATATATATATATATATATATATATATATATATATAACCCCCAAAACAAATCCTGAAGTTACAGCCCTTAATATTAATATTAAGTACTCGCTCAAAGCATTTTGGGAGATTTTGATTTAAAAGCACGTAAACATTAATCCTTTTAAATTTCATAATAAGCAGTTTTAATGTTATCGTCTTGCCCAAAAAAACGTTTTTTTAATTTAATGCTCTACAAAAGTTCTTGTTGGGGGAAAATCGCAACTCACACCGGCGAGGTAGTACGGGTCACTAAACCTAACTTTGTAATAAAATTATTGTTTTTCTTTTATTTTTTCATCAATAACAAGAGCTACACAAAAAAGATAAATAACAAAGTTGTTAAAAATTTTATTTTCTACAAAAAATTTCCAATAACAAATCGCTAAAAATCAACGGGTTTTCGAGATATTTGGCCTTTTTAAATTTAATTTTCTATGAAATTTTACAAATTATAATTTAACCCTAACTGGTGACCATACGTCAGACTCCGCATGATGGTTTGTTTTGGCTTCACATAAATTTTAGCCCGCGCCGTTTCGTGTACCTTCATACCCTTCAGTTTCTTTTGGGTGCCTTAGAGAGATACGTCCTTCGACTCATTTTTCAGTTATTTTATCTCGGAGTCTAGTAGGCAAGGTCACAATAGTGTAATTAAAATATGCTGGTTGCCCGACTGTAAGTGCGTTAGACGATGATTTTTTAGGAAGTTTGCACAAAATGGTATAATGAGGCGAACAGTGATATAAGTGATGATGAAGTGGAAGAAGAAAACTGTATGACAGTGATCATTTAACGGACAGTGAACAAGAAATTAGTGAAAATAAAGTAGAACATGACTGGAAACGACATCTAGCGAAAGGAGGACGTCGGTCCGGTTAATATTACTATGGAAAAAAAAGATTTAAGTGGAGTAAAAAGAGCCAACCAGAAACGTCCTTTCCTAGTCCAATATAATTGTCTTCATCATTGCATTCATTAGAAAAAGAAAGGGCTGTTTATTATTTCAATAAAATGTTATCGCAGATATGTATAGTCTTGTTGTCAAGAGAACTAATGAAAAACCCAACTTTTTGGAAAATATAAAAAAATATAATAAGGAAATCAATTAGCAGATACCGATGAAATAGGGGGAAATTCCCCGGCGGGTTTTTTTTTTATACTCTATTACAGTCAAATCATGAGGATGTTGGTCTTTTTTTCTACGAACGGAAGGAAGACCCTTCAAGGGAGTTATGTCACAGAAGCGTTTCCTAGTCCTAGCTGCTCTAAGATTTGTGTGGACCGAACAAAGGGCAAAAGGGTAAAACCTGCTGCTGCTATCCAAATTTTTGATATATTTGTCCAAGGGCAAAACCTATAAAGTTGGGGGCCAAGTGGAGACAGGATGCTTGTAGGCTTTAGAGGAAAATGTCGTTTAAAATGTACATGCCGAACAAACCCTGTAAATATGGATAAAAATCAGCATGACTGATGCACGAACTGGGTATTTACACAACGCCTACATTATGCTGGGGAAAAAGGGTTCCCGGGTGGATTTTGGGTAAACAAAACGAAGAAGAAGAATGAGTATACCTTTTCGCAGTAATTAGACTAGTCAAACATATTTACAATACTAATAGAAATGTGACTGCCAAAAATTGGAAATTCATGGTTAACGCATCATTACAAAAAAATAAACTTACCACGTCGGCATAGTTAGAAAAAAAAAGAAATCCAATCACATTTTTCTTTCCCAACGCAACCCTTAATGAAGGTGATACTTTTAGGATTTACAAAAACATAACACTTTTACCCCGACAACTAAAAAAGCTGAAATGTATTTCCTCTATGCATCCTCCATAGAAGTCGACAGAAAATGGATTACCAGAAATAAATTTTTTTTATAATTTGACCAAAGGGGTGTAGATGCGATGGATGAAAAGTTTTAAAAAATATTCTTTAGCCGCAGAACAAGAAAGATGGCCCAGGGCTTTTTTATAGAATAGTAGACATATGTGGGCGTTAATTCCTATATATGTTCTATCCCGGGCAAATAATTGGATTGTTAAAGTTTATAAAACCCGGGCCCAAAATTGAACTATTTCCGCACATTTACAGAAGGTTTGAAATGCCACCCCATACAGAGCATTTAAACAACTGATTGGAAGTATTCTTGATGTTGGAAAATAAGGCCCATGATGAAGAAGAAAAGTTTGGGAAACAAGAAAAAATTTGCCACATCTGCCCATCCAAATTAAGAAGAAAGACTGCATATATGCCAAGTAAAAAAACCCCTTTTCTTAGTGTTCTCGAAAAATTTGTAAAATTGTACCAGGGCGGAGAAAAGACTAATATAGTCTATGTTTCTGATTGCAGGTTTTTGTAGAATTTAAAATTTTGTTTTTTTTTTTTTTAAATATCTTTATTATTAACGATATATTATGTTATTTGCATTTGTTTGAATTTTTTTTAAATATGCCTTATTTTATTTTGTATAACAAAAATTTATTAAACTTTAATATTTTTATTTTAACACTTAGATTGTTTTTTTTTTCAATAAATTTAAAAATCAATGAAATTTGTTTTATTAATTAAAAAATTTTTTTACAAAATATTTTTTAATAAAAAGCTTTTTAGGTAGAGTCTGTCAGACTCATGGTCACCATTTAAATTTAAAAAATAGGGTCCCAAGGGTTAAATATTGTGTTTATAAATTCATAGTAAAATTAATTAAGGGCCAAATATCTAACTGTTGGTCTTAGCGATTATACTATTAGAACCTTTTTTGTAGGAAATTATAGTAACTACTTTTATCATAAACAGGTCAAAATACTAATTAAAAAAAAAATATGCCATCTAAAACAACTGTGGAAGACTTTAGCTGGCGCCCTTTACCAGCAACATCAAAAAGTATGGACAAATTTGAATTTCTCGCCTTAAAGAACCCGCAAATCTTTGTCATTGTCATGTCATTTAGTTAAGAAATTATTACGAAAAAAACAAAATTAAAAGTTTGACACCCTGTATCTTAGTTATTATTAACCTTGGGATAAGGCAAGTTTACGTTAATTGCATTATTTCGACTTAAGAAATTTGCTTTTGCTCTGTGTCCCATTACTTCTTGACACCCTGTATATACACTAACTGTGTCAAAAAAAAAAGTTTTTTTTTAAATAAATTTCTCTCTAAACTTTTTTCGTTTTATAAAAAAATCTTCCAAAAATTGAGCTTAACATTTCAAAAATTAGGCTGGCGCATAGGGGGGTCCACTTTTCCATTTAAAATACATGGGAATTTTTTTTTCTTATTTGTAAAATAACTATGTGATTTTTTTAAATTTCGGTCCTTACTATCTTATAGGAAATTTAATTCTTTATTATTATTATTATTATGATGTTTATTGGTTTCCCAAACGGCCTTCGACCAAAGTCCTTCAGCCATTGAATATTTACAATACATTTTTATAATAATCCTTATCAATAATGAAAATAAAAGTAATAAATAATATAAGCAGGAAAAAAAATACACAAATATAGATATTTACAATTTGACTTAATCTAGGGTTGCGGATATATAAAAATAAACATTAAAAAGGAGTAGTAAGCATTTAATTGTTGTAGTCCATTAGTACTTCAACTATTGTTCTTTCTGGAAATTTGAATCTGGAGTCTCTGTTGTTCCTGGTTACACACATAGTTCCTATTAACTCTCTGTTTTTGGGTTTGGAGGCAAACTTTTGTGTCAGAGCTATTAACCTTTGGCCAATTGGCTGAATTGCTGTTTTTTGATAAAGGAGCTGGTTACTAGGATTATGGAGTGGATTCTCAGGGAGACGGATTTTAGTTATAGTTCTTAAAGCGGATCTTTCAGCTACACTAATATTATTCAAGACTGAAGGTCTGGCATTACAATACAATACATAAGCATATTCTAGTACTGGTCTGCAGATTGATTTATGGATTTTTGCTGCTGTTTTTGTGCTGGTTCCTTCATTTTTGTATGTCAATGCTCTAAAATATTTTGAACGAGCTCTAATCCTGGTTTTAATATTGGAGGTATTGCTTTTGAAATTTAACTTTGAATCCAGGCAGATACCCAAGTATTTGGCAGTGATGTCGGGTCTTACTGGTTGATTGCAGAGTGTAATTTAAGGGGAATTATTTCTTACTTTATGGTTAAAAAGAAATAGTTGTGATTTTGTTGGATTCACTGTTAGTCTCCACCTTCTAAACCATTCTTCCATCGTAAAAACAGAAGCTTGCAGCACATCCGCAGCTTTTCCAGTAGTTAAACCATGCGCAATTATAGCTGTATCGTCTGCAAATTGTAGTGGGTAGGCGTTGTTATTGTAGTTGTTACTAAGTACCATATCGTAGCAATAGATATTATATAGGATTGGCGACAGTGGAGAACCCTGAGGCACACCTTGTTTGGGAGAGAAGTTTTCAGACAGAATATTGTTTTGAAGAACACTTTATCAGTGTTCTTCATGATGATTAATTACCACATAGTAACGGCTAATAGCATCATTTTTTTAGAATATTGTTTATTTTTATCCTTAATGATCTACAATTTAAAAACTCTTTAATTAATGTAATAAGATATTTTGGTACCTCAAGTTTGTGCAGTTTGTAGATCAGGCCTTCATGCCAAACACTGTCGAATGCCTTTTTGATATCTAGGAAAAGAGCGCAGATTTAAGGTTTTAATGTCTAGTTGTTTGTACATTTTAACAAATAAGAAAGCGGTGAATCAGAACATCCCTCCAAATCCCAAA